>PISX010007508.1:44554-88587 GCA_004024625.1 Mellivora capensis | reverse complement strand
GCAGCCGGTTTTAAAGCTGTGTGCTCGACGCTGAGTAGCCCCTGTCTCCTCCCTCCCAGTTGACCGTGGCCTCTTCTCCTTTCCCATCTGCTGTAAGGTACACGCAATGCTTTGGTGGAGTCCTGAGGCTGAGGGCAGAGGCTCAGAGCTGTCTGTCTCTCAGCTGTCCCAGCAGCTTCCTGGGACTCAGGCCAGCCGCAAAGGCAGCCAGAGGTCTGACCTCGGATAAGACGGCTCCTCTCCATTACAAGTGAAAGACATCGTGCCCGAGGAAGCACAGGGCAAGTTAATTCTAGCAGAGTGCCTGGCACTGAGCAGACTCTCACCAAAATCTCAATGAGAGGCAAATCGAGCAAGAGCCGCAGAGGCACCAGCAGGGACAAGAACAAAGGAGGGTGTGCCAAGGTGGGAGAATGGCAGGAGCAGAGCCAGGGGACCCAGCGACCAGCCTGGCTAGGCTCCTAGGGACCAAATCTGGGGGCTGACCAGATTGGGTGCCTGAGGGCATGGCAGGGTGAGGTCCAATGCTGAGCCTCTCTGCAGTCAGGGCCCCCCCTCCTTAGGCCTCCTCAGGCCATGCAGAGGTGAAGGGTCATCCCAGGGAGAGCCAGGGGCCGCAGGGCCACCAGCCAAGAGGAGCAGCTGTTTTCAATAAGCCATTTGGCCCAGAGGCCAGGCCTGGAAATGTCCCTGAGTCAGCAGAAGCTGCCAGCCCCACCCTGTTGAAGGGCCAACCCTGGGGACTCAGCATGGGAACCTGCCCCACCTTCTGCTAAAGGCTCCTTCCACGTGCACTGGACCTGGATGGGGGCGGGGGGGGGGTGGCATCCCTTCCACAGAGCGCCAAGCAGTTACATGACATGAAGGCTCGATGCCCTATCTAACTTTGCAATATCCCTGCCCAAAGGCTGAGCTCTTGTGGGCTTCTGTCTACCCTCCACCCTCTAAGCTTTTCACACTCTCCACCCTCCTCCCAGCGGCCCCTGCATTCCAGCCGGGCCAAACTGCCTGCTCTCTGTTGCTTAAAGTGCATGTGACTCCACGGGGCTCATAGGGCCCCATGTGCTGCGGTCACCCGTGGGTGCGGTGTGTCTCCCTCTCTTCCTTCTCCCTTGCTCCCTCCAGCCACGGTGAGCTTCCTCTATCACTCATTTCTAGAGATGCTCTTCTTCCTCCTTGCAAAATGTGACATGCCTTGCCCGTTTCAGGATGACGTTAAAGTGAACTCCGAGCAAGGAATGGGTTAAAAGGCGGGCTAGTCACCACCGCCGGATAAACGCAAAAGGGGCGGTGTGAACAGGGTGGTGGGGAACGGGATTATAAGTAAATTCGGAAAGGCAATTTTCAGCCTCCTGACAACTCAGCCCGTCCCCGGGTCCCCCAGGTGCTGCCAGCTGACTAGGGCTGACCCCTGGGCCACTCTGGGAACGCAAAAACTCACCCGCCCAGGCTGCGCCCCCCCCCCCCGCGATTTAGTGGTCTTTGATCTCACCCTCTGCCCACTTTTCCCTCCTCAAACTAAAGCATCACAATCTGTGCGGCCTGTCCTTTCCCAGGCCCCATCTTGCAGAATGAAACGGGGGTGCAGCCCGGCCCCGAGAGAAACCATCTCGCCTCCAAGCTCCGGTCGGACCATCCGCTCCCAAGCAGCTCCTCTGCCCTTTCCCCAGCTCTCCTCCTCACCGGAGCATCCCAGAGGTGGACGACCCCTTCCTCCTCACCCCGCCTGCAGGCGCCGAGAGCCGCCGGCCCTCGGAGTTCTGGGTCATCGCCGTAGCGCCCCGCTCCATGGTCGTGCGCATCCCTCCTCGGTGCGCCCCCCAACCTCGGCCGTGCGCCCTCCTCCTCGGTGCGCCCCACTCCTTGGCCGCGCGCCCCTCCTGGTGCACCCCCCTCCTCGGTCATGCGCCCCCCTTCTTGGCCGCTCGCCCCCTCCGCGAGCTGCCGCCCCCCTTGCCGGCGCCCCCGCCCAGCGGCGCTCCCCAGAGCGTTTCCGCGCGGGGCCTCCCTCCCCAATCCCGGCGGCGAGGTCAGCCGGCTCCGCTGCCCGGTCTGCGCACGGCGGGTCCGCGCGGCCCGCAGCCCCCGGCGCCGTCTGCTAGCCCGGCGCCGTCTGCTAGCCCGAAGCCAAAATAAACAGCCCCAAGCCACTTCCTTCCCCAGGGGGCCGCTTTCACAACGCCGGCCGGCTCCGGTCGCGGCAGGAAGCGGCCTTCTGGGCCAGCACCAGCCAACCCCACTGACCTGCCCGCCAGGGGCCGAATTCCGGAATCCGGACTGGAGCCGGGCTGAGCCCGCGGCGCGCAGGAATCACCTGCGCAGCCCGGCCCACCCTTCGAGCCCTCTGCCGAGCCACACTCGGTTTATTTATCTGGAGGAGGAAGTCGCGAACTGATTAAGTCCACAAACTCTCTGACAGCAGAGCCCTCTGGGGCCCCAGCCACAGCGCCGTGTTGGGTACCCCATACCTGCCTGCCTGAGGATGAAGACATGAATGACTGAGATAATTAATTTATTAGGAAACACTCAGGCCGATTTGGGGAGGGCAATTTAAAAAAAATTAGTTTGGGGGCGCCCGGGTAGCTCAGTGGGTTGAGCCTCCCGTTCTTGATTTTAGCTCAAGTCATGATCTCAGGGTGGTGAGCCCCACATCTGGCTCCCGTCTCAGCGGAAAGTCTGCTTCTCCCTCCCCTTCTGCCTTACCCGCCCGCGCTCTATCTCAAATAAATAAATAAAGCCTTACAATCTAGTTCTGACAAAGTGGCTGCAGAGGTGTGTGGGGGTGGGGGGAGTAACCTAAGCCTCAAATATTAGAAGCCCCCCATGCTCACTGCAGAGTCAACAGAAGAAAGAATTTCCTTTGGGCCTTTCTGTGTTTTCCAACTTTCCACACTGAAATAATTTTTTTAAATGTAGACACCCACTTACGAAACAGAAATGTGTAGGGAATTACACTGAATGTAATGGTTTGTTTGCTAGAAATTGAGGTTTCCGATATACACATTTGATTCACTAGGAACATTTTGTGAACAATTTCCACATAACAGTCTTTCAAAGGACACTTGAAAAACAGGGTTGGGATTCCCACCCTGCTGCACAAGAACAGGTCCTTATTGGCCTCTGTCTCTGGCTTCTCCACATCCGGGGCATTTGGTTGGTGTGGTCTGGACTCACACTAAATGTCAAATGACAAAATGAATGTGAACTGAGGGATCTTAGAATTCATCTCGTCAATCCTCTGGAATAGTAAAAATCAAACACAAAGCAAGACCAGACTTGAAAATTCCCTGTGCAGACAAAAATCAGTTTCATCACCCAAGCAAATAATTTAGCTTACTTGGCAACACAAACAAAGCTACCTTGAAATAGGGTCAATACTTAACTTATGCCTCTGAAAATCATAAGCAAATCTTAAATGGATCCCCCAAATTGGTATGAGGCAACCACGGACCAAGGTCCTTTCATTTAAGAAAATTCTAGTATTATAACTAGTCACTGTGAAGAATAACCAGTCACCACCTCCGCGCTATCCGAGCTGCTTTATAACAATATACCTTGGAGCGTCATTCTGTGTTTTGGTTTGGGTGCTCCCGATTTACAGTCTGTATGGGGTGTGCACAAGAAACTTTTACTAATTATGCTTCAGTGATTCATCGGTTTTCTGCTGTTTTCTGAACCTTTGCACGCATGTGGAAACAGAAACATGGAAAGCTTCAGTTCAAGGATCCTCATGTACTGAAACACGACCTTTCCATTTGAACTATAACTTGTTAAAGTCCTAAACGGGACAATGCCAGTATTTGCCTACATAGGATGAGCGTGTAATTTAATGTCTAATATCGAGAATGGAAAGGGGAATTCGGAATAATTACACCAGTGCAACAAGCTTGAACCAGACCAGCCCCAGGCAAACCAGAACATAAGGTCACCCTGCACTTACAAAAAGAGACACAAATAATGATGTGTAAATGTATCAAAGGTAATGTTTACTGTGGGCTTGTTAGATACCAGCTGCTGGGTTCCAAGGCTTTCTTGTCAGTCCTCATAGCGACCCTCAGAAGTAGGTAAAATTCCCATCTCCACTTGACAGAGGAGGAAAATGAGGTATTAAATGAGGGATGAGACATCCTGGTAACATAGCTGATAAGGGGCAGAGCTCGGATGCAGAGCTAAGCGCCAAACAACTATTCCAGGTGCTTTATTATTATTATTTTTTTAAGATTTTATTTGACAGGGGTGCCTGGGTGGCTCAGTGGGTTAAGCCTCTGCCTTCAG
The DNA here is from genome assembly GCA_004024625.1 of Mellivora capensis. Taxonomy (NCBI): domain Eukaryota; kingdom Metazoa; phylum Chordata; class Mammalia; order Carnivora; family Mustelidae; genus Mellivora; species Mellivora capensis. The sequence continues at coordinate 84,312 of PISX010007508.1, read as the reverse complement.
CTCAGGTCATGATCTCAGGGTCCTGGGATCGAGCCCCGCATCGGGCTCTCTGCTCTGCAGGGAGCCTGCTTCCTCTTCCTCTCTCTGCCTGCCTCTCTGCCTCCTTGTGATCTCTGTCTGTCCAATAAATAAATAAATAAAATATTAAAAAAAATATTTTATTTGACAGAGAGACGGCGAGAAAGGAAACACAAGTGGGGGAGTAGGAGAGGGAGAAGCAGGTTTCCTGCTGAGCAGGGAGCCTGACGTGGGTCTCAATCTCGGGACCCTGGGATTATGACCTGAGCCGAAAGCAGACATTTAATGGCTGAGCCACCCAGGTGCTTTAAATTGGTAACCCATAGGCGGGTTATATTTGCCCTTCACAGTGTGTGAAAGAAAAGTGAGCCAACCCTTAAAAATCAAGAGATTTCATATGAAAATCTAGATTTCCAGTTTCTCTTAGAAACATTGGAGGCGTGACAGCACCGAGCCAGTGTGCCCATGGGTCCACTGAGTCCCGGTGAGTGAGTGGAGCTGCCCAGTGGGCGGGGCCTTGCTAGCTTGCCACAGTCTCCACCCATCCCTCTCGCAACCCACCACCCCCCCAGTCCCTGTCCCAATATGAAGTGGGATGAGAGTGGCCACATATTATTGTGCTTGCACAACTGTTTTTATCAGAGAGGAGAAACATTCTTCAGTATCCTGATCTCTGTCAAGAATGACCAGAGAGCTGTGCCTAGTTCAGAACCAAAAATAAAAAGGGCTCCGGGAGGGTCCTCTAAATGAGGCTCCACAGCAACCACGAAGTCCCTATGACATTCCTTTCAAGAGACATTTATGAAACACAGCACAACATGACAAAAATCGTGACACGTTTCAAAACAAGCTTTTGCTCTACTTACTGGCAATCTCCTGACCTTCTGATGTGGCAACATTCAAGGATGACTTGTTTGGTTCTAAAAGCAAAGCATGGCACTCTTTAAAGTTAACTGAATTTACAATCTCTTTTGCTTGGGAACCTTCAAGATCTCCCTAAAACTATATGCAGAAGATTTAGCCCTTGCTGACTTCTGCAGTGACAGGCCAATAGGATCTTCTCACACCTCGTCCCGGAGGCACTGCGGTGGAAGGACTGGAAGGGGAGCTCTGGACTCTGTACCCACCCAGGTTGGAGTCCCTGTGTGGGCCCTGGGGCTGGCTGCTTCACTTCTGCGGGCCTTGCTTTGGGGAGGACACGAAAGAGACTCGTCTCCTGGGTTTCTGAGAGGATTAAGCAAGAAAACGCTTGAAGATGCTCTGTACCTGGTAAGCACTCCTTAATGGAAGGAAGGTCATTACTACTTCTTTAATATTTAAGCGAGAGCTTCGGCCCTGACTGGGGCTGTGAGCACAAGAATCTGCTTGTTTCACAGCAGAGAGCCTGGGAACCAGGCTTAGCAGACGCTGCTATCTGGATGAGAGGAAACGATAAGAGGAAATAAGGCCAAGGACTCGAGTGTTTAAGCCGGTCTTCAACAGAATTAAAAGAAAAATAAATTCACAGTCCAGATGTGGAATCCTATCCCCCCTGACCCCCCCCCCCGGTTCCCATGGGTACCCTGGCAACCACCATTTGCTTTTGGCCTCTGAACTTCTGGACCCCACCCCAGGTGCGGCTGGAAGGGAGAAGCAGGTAAAAGAGGCCGTCCAGAGTGCGACAGGGCAAAGTGGGGGAATCTCGGGGGGGCGGGGCCAGGGCAGTTTGGGGGGCACTCTGCTCCCCACCACATTCTGGCTCTGCAGAAATCAACTCCAAGGGCAGTTGTGAGCGGAAGATGAGGTCACAGAATAGGCAGCTGGAAGGGAGAGTGTGGAAGGAGGTGGGGTAGCGTCCACACTGCTGGGCCTGGCAGATGCAGGGACTGGAGGACAGAGTCTGCATGAGACCCTCTCTGGGGCTTGGGCAGTTGTGCAGCTATGTGGCCCCTTACCCAGAAGAAGGAGAGGAGGACAGGAAATCTAGATTTAGCCTGGGAGTTCAGGTTGTGACCCTGCCATTACAATCTAAATGACCATAGGGAATCCTGTTTTCTTGCCTTAGGGAGCCCTGTTTTCTGAATTATAAAACACCCTCTCTGCCTCTTCACAGACTCCTGGGGAGATCTTTAGTGTATGTCTCTCCCATTAACCAGTTCCTGGAGAATAGGAGCTATCTGTGATTTATGTGTCTTCCCGGTGCGGGGCAAACAACAGGTGTTCCATATGTGTCTGTTGAATTCAGCTGAACCAGGGGAGGGGGAAGCAAGCTGCACTGTGTCTTACGGGTAAGGGTTTAACATCTTCTAAATTATACCCTCCTTGAAAACAGATCTACAGGGTGCCTAGATGGCTCAGTAGGTTACACGTCTGCCTTCGGCTCAGGTCATGATCCCAGGGTCCTGGGATGGAGACCCACATTGGGCTCCCTGCTCAGCGGGGAGCCTGCTTGACCCTCTCCCTTTGCCGCTCCTCCTGCGTGTGTGCTCTCTCTCTCTGTCAAATAAGTAGATAAAACCTTAAAAAAAAAAAAACAAACACAGATCTACATATGGACATTGAACATAAAGGAATAAAGGAAACACACAATTATTTGTTGTGCCAGGAGGCTGGGATTATGTGTAACTTTCAATTATATTATTATCATGTTTCTAGGGCAAATGAAACCGAGGGAGGGGAGACACAGGGGATCTGAAGAACTCTGAAGAAACCAGATCTTTCTGTATTTCCCACAGAACCCTATTCGGTGCTCAGTGTTTGTGAATTTAACTTGCTTTTGCTCAGGAGAGACACAAAAGGTCACATTCACAACACCCTACCACCACCACCACCCTTTATGACATCATGCAGACCCACCAAAAAAACGCACTAGACCTGACCTATAAAGGAATGTCTGTGCTGGACCCGCAATTTACTTCTCTTTCCCCACGCATTCACTCCCTTCTTCTGATTTCTTTCATACATTTTTTTAGAACCATATAAAAAAAGTACTGTTCCCCCAACCATCACTCTCTGATATTAACTGAAAATCATGGTGTGGTTAAGAGATCTCAGGTCCTAGACACAAGACCGGCTTTGAATTCCTGCTCTCAGACTCGTCATCTGACCTCCTCATCCCTCCGTGTTGTTATCTGTTCAGTGGAGAAATGGTTAGCGTGTGCCAGGAGCCACGCTGGGGGCTACCCACCAGGGAGTTGGCAGGACTGGTGGAGACCACGGATGGAAAGACCTCACCGGCCTGCCCAGCAAAAAGTGAGCTCGTGATAGTAGTAGCAACCTACATAGTAATAGGAGGGCAACTTTCCTGGAGGAGAATTTGGCAACACATATCAAAATCTTTCAGGGGCGCCTGGCTGGCTCAGTCAGTTAAGCAGCTGCCTTAGGCTCAGGTCATGAACTCAGGGTCCTGGAATCAAGTTCAGCGTTGGGCTCCCTGCTCAGCGGGGAGCCTGATGTCTCCTTCTCCCTTTGCTGCTCCCCCTGCTTGTGCTCTCTCGCTTGTGCACTCTCTCTCTCTCTCTCAAATAAAACCTTAAAAAACAAAACAAAAAAGCTTTCAAAAGCACAAGTGCTTTGACCCCAGAACTCACTTCATAGGAATTTAACTTAAGGAAAAAAACCCTTAACTTAAGGAAATAATTAGGAATCTATGCAAAGATTTAACCACACAGCATTATTTGCAACAGCAGTGATTGGAGGGAATGTCCAATAATATGGTGCTGAGTAACCTGAAATGTCCTCATGCAATGGAACACTTTGCAGGCAATAGAAATACATTTTAAAAAGAGTATTTAGGGGCGTCTGGGTGGCTCAGTGAGTTAAAGCCTCTGCCTTCGGCTCAGGTCATGATCCCAGGGTCCTGGGATCAAGCCCCGCATCGGGCTCTCTGCTCAGTGGGGAGCCTGCTTCCTCCTCTCTCTGCCTGCCTCTCTGCCTACTTGTGATCTCTGTATGTCAAATAAATAAATAAAGTATTTGAAAAAAAAATAAAAAGAGTATTTAGACATGGATAGAGGTTCACATTCTGATTAAACCAAAACCTAATGCGGTGCGCCCGGCTGGCTCAGTCGGAAGAGCATGTGACTCTTGATCTCCGGGTCGTTAGTTCAAACCCCATGTTGGGTGTAGAGATTACTTAAGTAAATGTTTTTTTTAAAAAACCCGAATGTATAATATGATCTCATTTCTATTTTATTTTAAATCAAGTAAAGTGTGGAACAACATTTTTGCTTTCTTGTTCTTAAACTTGAGTGTTCAAGGGGCCTGGGGAGAAATGCATGTGCCCCGGCCCAGTAGCAGACCTACTGGATTAGAACCTCCAAGTAAAGGAGTATCTGGATTGTAAACGAGAGTCCCAGGCACACCAGAGTTCTAGAACCACTGTATACACTAAGTGTGAACAGTGCTTATCACTGACATATGGGCTAAGGGGTGATTTTTTTTTCTCTCTTTTCATTTTCTAAAATGAACATATTTGCTAATTTAAAAAAGATAGAGGGCACCTGGGTGACTCAGTCAGTTAAGCATCTGCCTTCGACTCAGGTCATGATCCCGAGGTCCTGGGATAGAGCCCCACATTGGGCTCCTTGCTCTACGGGGAGCCTGCTTCTCCCTCTAACCCTCCCCCCTGCTCATGATCCCCCCCTTATTTATTTATTTTTAAAAGATTTTATTTATTTATTTGAGAGAGAGAGGGAGTGTGTCTGTGTGTCCTTTGTTTCAAACTTAACCAGAAGTGACCTCAATTTATATGTGCAGAGTTCTACACTAAAGTCAGTCCACCTGGAAAGGAAAATTAAAGGAATGAACCAGAAGAGATGGTCCCTAAGAGATGTATAGATGGAAAAAAGTACACACCTTGTCATGTGCCAAGGAACAGAGACCCCTAACAACAAAGAATGGGTGAGTCCAAAGGCATTAAACTGATGTCAATCAAGCTACCTTCCCACCCTGTGTCAGGATCCCCATCAGTTTGCAGGTCTAATGCACTAGATGCATTACAGGGTTATCTGTAACCGTGAAATGAGAAATGACCCAAATGTCCAACAAGGAGGTAAGTTGTGGTACATCTATACAATGGAATCCTACCCAACCAATAGAAACGCTGGGTGGAAATACATTGATGACGTATTGGCACACAAAAGAATCTTATAAGAAAACAAAATAACATGAAAAGATTTATGTCAAGTTTCATAATGGAAGAAGGAGAGGAAGGAGAGGCTACTTGAAGATTTTTTTAGATTTGGTTTGAGAGAGAGAGAGAGCAAGGAAGAGACAAAGGGAGGAGAGGCAATTTGAAGATTTTTTTTTTTTTTTTTAAGATTTTATTTGAGAGAGAGCGAGCCAGCAGGGGGAGGAGTACTGGGAGAGGGACAAGTGGACTCTGTGCTGAGCGCAGAGCCCCATGTGGGGCTCAATCTCACCAACCCTGAGATCATGACCACAGCCGAAACCAAAAGTCAGACCCTCAACCGACTGAGCCATCCAGGCACCGCTGAGGAGAGGTAATTTGTAAGGATATTCTCTAAAATTTCTTTTTCTTTCTTTTTTTTTTTTTTAAGATTTTATTTATTTATTTGAGAGAGAATGAGAGAGAGCACAAGAGGGGGGAGGGTCATTGGGAGAAGCAGACTCCCCGTTGAGCAGGGAGTCCGGACGTGGGACTTGATCCCAGGACTCCAGGATCATGCCCTGAGCCGAAGGCAGATGCTTAACCAGCTGAGCCACCCAGGCATCCCATAGTCTCCCAAATTTCTTAGTGATGAGATTTCAGGTAATTTTTCTTTTTGGGTAATTTTTCCCATTATTTGAATTGTGTGCTATAAGTAAGCGCAAGTTTTACAATCATGAAAATGTATTTTTTAAAGTAATCTCTACACCCAGTATGGGGCTCGAATTTATGACCCGGAGATCAAGAGTCACCTGTTCTTCTGACTGAACCACCCAGGCTCCCTGAAAATGTATTCTTATCTTGAAAAAATATATATGGAATCTTGTCTTTTCACAGCCTCATTTATGTTCACTTAACTGAAGCGTCCCACAGATGTGCTGTTGAGGGCCTAGGGAAGGAAGGAGGGTTAGTCAAAGAGAAAAGATGGGGGACCTCAAGGAGGTCATTATGAGCCTTCCCATGAAGGGAAGAACCCAGTCTGACCCCAAAGGGCTTTCTATATCTTACTAAAAAGATCAAGATTGTGGAGGATGGGAAGATTAAGGACACATTTCCCAAATAAAAAAATCTTTTTAAAGATTTTTTTTAAGTAATCTCTACATCAACCTGGGGCTCAGACTCACAACTCTGAGAGTCGCAGGCTCCACCTACCCAGCCAGCCAGGTGCCCCCCCAATAAAAATTTTAACTGAAAAATGAATGGGAAGATATTTGTAACAAAAACAGCAAGGAGCTTATATAAATCCATGAGAAAAACACAGATACCCCAATAATATTAAGATCCAAGGAGATAAGGTGATCAAGGATATGAATACCATACACAAAGAAAAAAATATCCACGTCCAATTAGGCTATGGAACATCTTTACAAGCACTTGGAACACTAGTAATGTTCTTACTTGCTGGATCTGAGCCCTGGTTACATGGGTGTGTTCAGTTTGTGAAAACTCATTGAACTGAACATTTATGTGTTCATTTTCCTGTACTTACACTATACTTAAAGAATTAAAAATTTTCGTGGTGCCTGGGCTGCTCACGTGGTTGGGCGTCTGTCTGCCTTCGGCTCTGGTCATGATCCCAGGACCCTGCACAACAGGGGATCTGCTTCTCCCTCACCCCTTCCTGTTCCCCCTCTGCTCATGCTCTCTCACTTTCTCTCTCTCAAATAAATAAAAGCTTTAAAAAAAAGAATTAAAAAATTTAAAAACAAGGGATTTAGGGGCGCCTGGGTGGCTCAGTCGTTGAGTGACTGCCTTCGGCTCAGGTCATGATCTCAGGGTCCTGGGATCCAGAGCCCCTTGTCAGGCTCCCTGCTCAGTGGGGAGCCTGCTTCCCCCCTCTCTCTCTGCCTGCCTTTCTGCCTACTTGTGATCTCTGTCTGTGTCAAATAAATAAATAAAAATCTTAAAACAAACAAACAAACAAACAAGGGATTCATCAGTACAAGATTCAGGACAGAGATTGGGTTGGTGGGAAGGAGGGGGAAGACAGAGGAGAAGCACATAACTAGATAGAATTGGACTGTTCTGTCTTGGATTAGGTGGTGGGTTGACAAATATTCATTATATTTTAGTCAATATTTATTTATTTATAAAATAAAGAAGATGGGACGCCTGGGTGGCTCAGTTGGTTAAGCGGCTGCCTTCGGCTCAGGTCATGATCCCAGCAACCTGGGATCGAGTCCCCTATCGGGCTCCTTGCTTGGCAGGGAGCCTTCTTCTCCCTCTGCCTCTGCCTGCCACTCTGTCTGCCTGTGCTCGCTCACTCTCCTTCTCTCTGACAAATAAATAAATAAATCTTAAAAAAAAAAAAACTATTTATAAAATAAAGAAGACCATGGAGGGAACCAAACAGGCCCGCATGGCATCCCTGGCTTTGCCACTCACCAGCTATGTAATCCTGGCTCTAAGTTTCTCTGGCTCAGTCTCATCTGTGATAAGGAGTATGGGAGACTTAGAGTATTCGTGGAACTGCCCAACACTGACTGTGACAGGCTTTTACACACTTAGCAAAGTGTGGTCTCCATTTGTTGAGCAGTCACACAGAAACTTTTGAAAAAGCAGAAAACTTTCGAAAAAACAAAAAGCTGTCCAAAAAGCTGTCCCCTAGCTTAGGCGCCTTTCTGATTTGCTCTCCAGTCTGGGACAAACGTGGTGCTGTCCGGTGCCTGCAGAATTGTGTGTCCTGCTGTTCAATAAGGTCTCAGCACCCCCTGCCCCTTCTGTCAACACTCGGAGGCTGGCTAAGTGCAAGGCCAAGAGGGACAGGCTCGCGTCTGGAGGGCTGCTAACGGGAAGGGCATCCAGGTAGGTCCCCCTCCCCACCCCCACCCCCCACCCCCCGCCGCATGGCGACCCTGCTCCAGCCTAGGGGACCAGCCCGCCTCCCGTCTTCGGAAAACCTGCCTTGAGGCTGATGAGCCTCCCCCTCCCGCAGGGGCCGCTCTGCCTATGATTCCAAACCGTCGCAAAAAAAGACGGGAGGGGCGGGGAGCGGTGGGGGAACACTGTAGCGGAGATCTCCGTCCCCGGGGCCGCCCACCCCGCTCCCTAGCCTCCCTCCCGCCCACACAGCCACGCAGCCTCCGCAGGCAGAACCCAAGCCCCAGAGACCACCCAGGGCGCAGGGCGCGGGCCGCGGGGTGGGGAGGAGGGGAAGGACCGCCCTCCAGGGAGCCTCTGATTGGCTCCGCGGAGTCACCGGCTGTGGCCTGGGGCCAGTTACGTGATGGGAGTCGAGAGAGAGGGGTTGGAGTCACGTGGTTAGGGGATGTGAAAGTTGCCCCTTGTGCCCCCATTGCAAAAAAATGTAGACAAGTTCAAAGACAAAAAAGCCTTCTCTCTGGGGCGCCTGGGTGGCTCAGTGGGTTAAGCCTCTGCCTTCAGCTAAGGTCATGATCTCAGGGTCCTGGGATCGAGTCCCGCATCGGGCTCTCTGCTAGGCAGGGAGCCTGTTCCTCCTCTCTCTCTCTCCCTCTCTCTCTCTGCCTGCCTCTCTGTCTACTTGTGATCTCTCTCTGCCAAATAAATAAAATGTTTAAAAAAAAAAAGCCTTCTCTATAAGCACCCCTGTTAGATACTATATAACACAATATAGTGTAGTACAGTAGAATATGACCTGTGACTTCCTTTAAGCTTTGATGTAACTCTTTACCAATTTTGTCTATATACTCAAACTACGACATATGTTCATGTGTATGTATATATTATAAATATGCATATATTACATATAGATGTATATGTAATGTATGCATATTTATAATATAGCTATACATCTATACGTTATATATAGATACATCACATATCTATACACACTTTTAAAAATCTTGTATTTGCACTTAATATTTCAGCAAAAGGGTTTTTCTGTCTCCAAAAACTTTTGTAAAAAACCATTTTGATGGCTGTATGATACTCCATGAGGTGCTATACCACATTTCATTTGTTCATTATTAATAGACTCCAACTTATAAAGAGGTTTTCCTAATGATAATGGTATATTGAATATATCGTTACATCAATCTTTGTTGGCACTGTTGTCAGGGCTGAAAATGGTACCTTGTTTGTTTGTTAGTAATTTTAAAACATGTTCTGTAGGCTTATTAGACATTGCTACTCGTCTTCTCTGTGAACTCTGCTCAGAGCCTATGTGGTCTTACCTATCCTGATTTTAGATGCCTGAAAACTACTGGAGTTCTTGCGTCTTTCCTCATTGGCTAGATCTCTCTTCCCTGGTCATTGTTCTTTTAAAATTCCATTTAAGACCCTTTCTTGTCACAACTTCTCTCACTAATGCTAACCACTCTCCTGATTCAGAACAGCACAGATCAGTTTTGCCTCTTTCTTATATTTTATATTGATGGGATCATATGGCATGAGACCCCTTACATCTGGCTGTGTTGAGAGCTTCATGCACACTGTTTCATGGAGTTGTGGATTGTTCATTCTCATTGGTTGCAAGATTTTTTTTTTTTTTTTGAGAGGGAGAGTACATGAAGGAGTGGGGGAGGGGCAAAGGGAGAGGGAGAAGCAGACTCCCCTGATGAGCAGGAAGCCCGACATGGTGCTCAATCCCAGGACTCTGAGATCACAACCTGAGCTGAAGGCAGACACTTAACCAACTGAGCCACCCAGGTGCCCCTGATTGCCTTATACCACTCACTTGTGTGGAGCTACCACAATATATCCCTTCTACTATTGATGGGCATTTGGGTAGTTTTCAGTTGGGGCTGGATTTCAGTATGGGGCCATTATGAATAGTGCTGCTGGGAACAACTTTGCTTTTTTAGGTGTTCTTTTCCTTGGTTTAGTTGAAATTCCTTAGATTACCTACTAAATACAAAGGGGAAAAGGTATCTTTTATCTTTTTAGTGGAGAGATCTGGTAAACAATCTGAACCAAGTGACCAAAGTTAGCATTACCAAAGTTAGCAATAGGGGAACAAACCTACTTGATGTGATACAATGGAAAGGATACGGCATCACCCATGTACATGTCTTTCCAAAAATGTTTAACGTGAATGTATTGAGTGAACATCAGACAAATATAGACTGTGGACATTCTACAAAACAACTGGCCTGAAGTCATAAAAAATGCAATGAATGCTGTAAAAGACAAAAAGACCAAGTCACTATCCTAAAATAAAAGAGATTGAAAAGACAGGACACTGAATTGGATCCTGGACCTTAAAAAACAAAAACAAGGGACGCCTGGGTGGCTCAGTTGGTTGGACGACTGCCTTCGGCTCAGGTCATGAACCCGGAGACCCGGGATCGAGTCCCGCATCAGGCTCCCAGCTCCACGGGGAGTCTGCTTCTCCCTCTGACCTTCTCCTCGCTCATGCTCTCTCACTGCCTCTCTCTCAAATAAAGAAATAAAATCTTTAAAAACAAAAACAAAAACAAAACAAAAACAAAACAGCTGGAAGAGGGTATTATTGGGACAGCTAGAGAAATCCAAACACACATTGCAAAAAGAACTGTTGTACAACATACTTCTTGAATGTCATTATGGTACTATGGCTATAAAGGAGGATGTCCTCATTTTTAGTTGATACATGGTGAAGTATTTAGGTGTGAAATGTCACTCCAGCAACTGCCTCAAAGCTTCACCAGACAGACACACACACACACACACACACACACAGTGAGGTAAAGCAAATGTGGCAACACGTTAACAGGTGGTATCTCTAGGTAACAGTGGATGAGTGCTCACTGTTTTTTCAGCTTTCCCAATGGTTTGATAAAGAGTAGGATACCAATGTTTTTTTCCCACTCAATATTGTATCTCTAAGATTCACCCAGATAATAGATGTAACTGAGGTTCACTGGTTTCACCGCTGCATTATATCTCATTGTGTGCCTATATCCTGTAATTTATCCATGTCTTTCTTTTTTTTTAAGATTTACTTATTTAGTCTTTTCCTCTCCGGCTGCTTGAAGCTCGGCCGCCATCATGAACAACACAGTAACTATCCGGACCAGGAAGTTCATGACCAACTGACTACTTCAGCCGCAAACAAATGGTTATTGATGTCCTTCATCCTGGAGAGGCAACAGTACCTAAGACAGAAATTCGGGAAAAACTAGCCAAAATGTACAAGACCACACCAGATGTCATATTTGTATTTGGATTCAGAACCCATTTTGGTGGTGGCAAGACAACTGGCTTTGGCATGATTTATGATTCCTTGGATTATGCAAAGAAAAATGAACCCAAACATAGACTTGCAAGACATGGTCTGTATGAGAAGAAAAAGACCTCAAGAAAACAGCAAAAAGAACGCAAGAACAGAATGAAGAAAGGGGGACTGTGAAAGCCAATGTTGGTGCTGGCAAAAAGTGAGCTGGAGATTGGACAACAGAAGGAGTAAAGACGCTTTATGTGGCTCTATCTGTGGTGATTGTGCAGATTTTTCATGAGAGGATTAATAAACTAAGAATGTTAATGTGTCAAAAAAAAGATTTACTTATTTATTTCAGAGAGAGGGAGAGAATCTCAAGCAGACTCCTCGCTGAACTCAGAGCCCAACACAGGGCTCGATCTCATGACCCTGAGGTCATGACCTGTGCCAAAATCGAGCTCAACCAAATGAGCTACCAAGAACCTCTATCCATATGTCTTTCAATGCACATTTTGTTTTGGTTTGGGCTGTTATAAACAGTGCTTCCAGGTTCTTTCTAAACCACCATTACCCTTATATCCTCAGAGCCTTCAGAAGTGAGGTTAAAGATCTCTAGGGTTGTACCAGAAAATCCTTCCTCAGGGACCCAGACAGACTACAAGGCTATTTCCAGTTGAATTCCTACTTGCCCCGGCTGGTCTCACTCAGGGCTATTCTCCCTCCTCTCAGACAGGTTCCTGACCCCACATCTAAGATTTCAGAGGTGTCTGGCTCCCATCTTTTTTTTTTTTTTTAAGATTTATTTATTTATTTGGGAGGGGTACGCAGAGGGAGAGAGTTTTTTGTTTTGTTTTTTTAAGATTTTATTTATTTGCCAGAGAGAGAGAGCGCGCACAAGCAGGGGGAGCTTCAGGAAGAAGGAGAAGCAGGCTCCTCACTGAGCAAGGAGTCCAATGCAGGACGCGATCCCAGGACCCTGAGATCATGACCTGAAACATTTAATGACTGAACCACCAAGGCGCCCCTTCCATCTTTCTTTTGATGAACTTAAAAATTGCAACTAAAATGGAATCAGTGAACATTTGACTCTACTTATGCTGCTTCTTATTTTGGGGGAATCACTTTCAAAATACAAGCTTCAGGAAGGTAGAAACCGTGCCCAGCTTGTTCACACAGTGTCCTCAGCACCAAATACTATACTATGCCTGGCACATGGTTCGTGCTCAGGAAAACAGAACCGAAACAGGTAAATGAATGGGTGAAAAGATGAATGTCCATGTCAGGCATGCCTCTCCGCTTGTTACTGGCATGTGCATATTATTTTGTAAGATTGCCTTGTGGTCATGAGAACTCGCGTACTTAGACTTTCATCTGTGTGCTGACATGAGCTGTGTATCTGTCATGTAGAGTTACATAAATTGTCCATCGTGTTAAAGATATCTTAGTTTGCTTAGCCATAATCTTATCATCTAGCATTTAAATGATTTCGTTTGTTTTGCTACTATAAATAGCACTACTATGAGCATTTTTTTTCTCCTTGGGATTAATGCCTTATAAATCCCCCAACGTGGAATTATGAGGTCAAAGGACATGAAGTTTTGCATAACTAATTTCTTACATATTGTCTGAAAGACTGAATCCTGAAAAACTGAACCAATTTATAATTTATAGTGCGTTAGTCATAGGTACTGCTTTTTCCATAGCTCTGCCGAGAGAAGGTGTTCTGGTTTTGCTAGTTTAACTACATTTTTTTTTTAAGATTTTATTTATTTATTTGACAGAGAGAGAGAGATCACAAGTAGGCAGAGAGGCAGGTGGGGGTGGGGGTGGGAGAGGAAGCAGGCTCCCCGCTGAGCAGGGAGCCCAACACGGGGCTCCATCCCAGGATCCTGACCCATGACCTGAGCTGAAGGCAGCGGCTTAACCCACTGAGCCACCCAGGCACCCCAAGTTTAACTACAGATTTAAAGAAAGTTAGTTTCTTTAATTTCTCGTGATCTTGGCACTTTCCACATGACAACTTGCCATCGGAACTGCCCCCAATGTGATCAGCTATGAATTTATCCATATCCAAATTAAATTTTTCATTGTAACCCAGTTGTCCAATGACATTTAGAAGTCAAGATTCTTTTCCCTATTAATGTGTTGCTTCTGGTTAGGTCTCCCATTAAGTTCTTTTTTTTTTTTTTAAATATTTTATTTATTTATTTGACAGACAGATCACAAGTAGGCAGAGAGGCAGGCAGAAAGAGAGAAAGGAGGAAGCAGGCTCCCCGCTGAGCAGAGAGCAAGACGTGGGGCTCGATCCCACGACCCTGAGACCATGACCTGAGATGAAGGCAGAGGTTTTAACCCACTGAGCCACCCAGGCACCCCTCCCATTAAGTTCTTATGATGAGTTTAAATCTACTTCTGGAATTTATTCCAGCCTATCGGACATTTTTTCTGTTTAATTCAGTGGCGTATGTTTTTCATGTTCATGACATCATCTAAACTCTGGAAGGGTACTCTCCTTATTGCCTTTTTACTACAAAAAAACTTCTATTCATAAGAAAAAAAATTTTGTAGCCACCTGAGGTGATGGATGTTAACTCAACTTGCTGGGGCAATCATTTCACAATGCATATGTATCTCAAAATCATTACACTGTATACGTGAAGGAATCCAATGGTGTATGTCAATTATACTGCAATAAAACAGCGGTGGGGGGACCTCTTTGGAACCCTCGTCTGCTCTTTCTTTCCTCCCCCCCCCGCCCCCAAAATAAGGACTTGCTAAATGCCACTGTGTCCTGAGTGCTGTGCGGGGCCAGGGCTGTAAATGCCTGTCCAGGAGGCCAGGAAGGGAGAAAGTGGCTCCACCCAACAGGTGGCGGTGAGGAGAGCAGCTCTGGAAAGAAAGGCTTCTTCCAGCTGAGAACAACTGGAAGGGCTCATGTCTGCCTGCCTGTGCTCTCTCATTCTCTCTTTCCCTGACAAATAAATAAAATCTTTAAAAATAAATAAATAAAATGGGGTCCCTCTGTGTAAAAGGAGTATTTGTGTGTGTGTGCGTACTATAAAAACCAGAAGATGACATCATGAATGACCGACAGGGGTTACTACAAGCCATGGGCTGAGGGGAGGGAGGCCCTCAAACTGTTTACACTTGACCTCTGTATGGTCCGTGTTCTGCTGAGCAAGCATTCTTCTCACTGAGGTTACCCACAGCACCCGCCAGACTGCAAGGTGGGGCGGGAGGAGGGTGGATGAAATTAGTAACCAGGGAGCCTTGAGACCAGGCGGAGGCGGCACCCCGCAGTGACCAGTGCTCAGGGAGCAGCTCCTCTTTGCCTGGAACCGGCTGGGGTTTCACACTGACAGTCCAGAGGGGAAGAAACTCCTCAGTTCTTGGCTGCCCGTCAGCTAGGGAAGCTTCATGAAGTGAAGTGAGGAGGGAGGGTGGCGAGTTGAGGGGGGTTAGGAGTCAGAACAGCAGAGGAGAGGGTTTTTTTCCCCCTCTAGGATTTAAACTGACGTTCAGAAAAAGGAAGAAGTATGGTTACTTTTAGGCACTTAGAGTAGTTAGCAAAGTGTCATCAGGAAGTAATGGGGTTAGACCTGCTTTGATTTAAAAACAACAACAACAAAACTGCTGTAATTAGGGTTTTGTATGTTGAGGACTGTGTTTTTTCATATATAAGTCCCTTCATATTCATGTTCTCTCTTCCTAATAAAAAATGGTAACAATTTAATATTATTTGCTAAGAAATGACTCTGTACCAGGCACGCATCTCATACACATATTATCTCATTTTCATGTAATTCTTACAGTACCCCTAAGGAGGGGGTACGGTTTTTTATTTTTCCCATTTTACAAATGAAGAAACTTGAATCTTGGCCTGAGGTCACACAGCTGGTGAGTGGCATTACCTCAGTCCTGATTTACATTTCTGGAGGACCCAAAAGGGATGCGGGAACATTCCTGGCCACACCACGCTCCTGCCTCAGTCTACACTGGGGAGTACCACATCCACTTTCCTTTCCAAACACTCTCTGAGGATGCCAGGAAAGGATGGGAAACTGGCTTCTTGTTTTTCCCTACAGGAAGGTGCTTGTCCAAGCTCAGGGCTAAAGCTTGTCACTGTCCTCCTACAGGTGATCCCAGAGAGAGAGACAAAGAGAAGGCCCCTCCCCCATGCTGGGGTTTATCCCAAGAGTGGCATCTGGGTCTCTGTCTCCCCTTAGCTCAGGTGGGCCCAAGGCAGTGACAGACTCCTCTGTGTCCTTCTCAGGATCCTGAGTCTCAGAAGGAGGGGCAGCCACGGCCATGGAGGAAAAAGGCAAGGGCATCCTAGGCAGAGGAAGTTGTGCGCAAAGGCCTGGGCAGGAGTGGGCAGGGAAGGTTCGGGGGAGATGGGGCGGAGTGGGCTAAAGGAAGTGAGAAGAAGCTGAGGTTTCAAACCCATCATCTAGCAGTCCAACCAGAGGCACCGGAGTGCGGGGGATGGCAGGGCTGAGGTGAAGCAGAGAGCATGGGTCCTGCTAAGCACCATGGGAGGGGTCTCTGCCTGGTCAAGGGGCCAGGAGAGGACAGGGAAGGGCAGGAAAGGAACTAACCCTTGGGGTTCCCCATCAGGCCACTTGTGAAGTTTGGGGGCCCACCCAATCTGTCCTCTAAGTGACTGGAGCTGGCTGATGCTGGCAGGTCCCCGGGATCACAGATGCCATGACGCGGCCTTCATCCGGCCTGTTTACAGACACCACCCCTGGCTGAGGAGGGACGGGGACCTGCAGTGCCCAGGGTGAGATCCAAGGGCTGCGTCACTGCTGCCATGGCCCACCCCACCCAGATTTATAGGATCCAGTCATGGGGAGCGGCCCCTCCCATCTCATGAAGGACCAAACAGGAAGGGACACATCCTGTCGGTAATACTCAGGCCCTCTGAGTCCAGGGACGCCCCACTGGAGGTGTAGGGTGGTGGGCTCAGAAGAACAGGCCACCATCATCCAAGCTGTCAGCATGGTGTGGGCTCCTCAAAGCAAATGAATGAACCCAGGAATCCCTGCCCTTGGGGAAGTGGGGGGGCGGGGGCTGGCTCCTCCTGTCAGGCCCCTACACCTGCTTCCGGATGCCCCCTCAGAGCAGGCACCTCAGATACCCTGAGGATGCGGCCAGCTTGGTCCCTGTGTCTTGAGCCCAGTGGGACCGAGGGAGAGACAAGCACCCTGACAGCCGGGTATAAACAGAGGGTTGCCCACTCTACCCTCTTCCTAGGGTTCCTTGGAGGACACATTGAGAGGATGCTCTAGAGGGCTTAGAGCTATTGGAGAGACACCCATCAAGCAAGGGTTTTCCAGCCTTTCCTACCACATACCCCGGCAGTGTTTAACTCACAAAGACGCAGCATGGTCTGGTCCTGAAGGGTTTGGGCTCCGTGGCCACCCCTGAGTTCAAATCTTGCTTTTTTCACCTGCTAGTGTGGAGCAGTGTGGTCTTGAGCAAGTGACTTGATGTCTCGCGTCTCCTGAGCGCCAGTGTGTAAAACGGATGGTAAGGCCCCCCACCCCTCCAGGGTTGTGCGGTACAAGGGCTCTTGCCCGTGAACACTGGGCACGGCGCCTGGCACAGGAATAATGGTGGCCCTTGCTGCTACCACTTCGACCCTCTGCAGAGAGCAACAGGAGTTAAATTAGTGGTGAATCCACACGAATCCTCTTCTGAGACTTTCACGGTATTTCTGAAATCATCTCATCGGTCCAAATCACTGTACCCATGCAAGCACCAGAAAGGCAAGATGTTTCTCATGTGATAGATGGGGACCAAGACCCAGGCTTCCTCTTGCCCTGCCTGCACCCTCACCTTGTCCAGGTGAGCCAGCTCCCAGCACCAACCAAAGCTCAGCCAGCTGCCACCCAGGCCCCGGCAGCCCACAGAAGACAAGAGGTTGGAGCCAGGAAGACTGGATTTTTGCAGGTGGGGAAATAAGAAAGATCTGAGCTCCGTGACTCACCAGGGGCTGGGTCGGAAGTACAAGCCGTGTCTGGCTGGCCCACAGCGGCAGCGAGTACCTGCTCCTTTCAAAGGAACAGCTCCTTCTCTGTCCCCTAGACAGCAGGGTCTGTCCCCACAGGAAGATCTCTTAACCTCCTTTTACTCCTCAGCCTGGGAACATGAACCCCCCGGGGCTCCCAGGAACCCTCCTTCCAATCTGCACCTCAGTCCTCTGTTCAGTAACCCCTGGGGTTTCCCACCATCAGCCAGCAAGCCAGCCAGCAAGTGGCTCCCCAATTTTGGCCTCCCGGGCACCTGGCCAGCTTCCCCTTTCACTCCAGCTTCTCTCCCATCTCACTCTCTACCCCAGCCCAGCAAGCTTCCACATCATTCCCAGACAGACAGCCTAGCCCATCTTCTAGGTCTCCCTCTCTGCTCCCTGTCCCTGCCTCTGCAAAGCCTGGTCCCACTCAGCTTCCCTCCAGAGAACCCTGGCGACCCTTGCCCTCTGCCCCCCCCACCCCCAGCTCCCGCACAGTTTCTCCTGTGTTGCAAATACACACCAAGGCTGCAATTTACAAAGAGGTCTTCTAGCCACACCTTGTGGGGCGCCCTATGGCGGTAGAGAAGGCACACGTGCTGCCATCACACACCAAGGCACGGCCAACCTGCCGCCTCGCCGCCCCCAAGGGGCGCCGTGGTGCCCCCTACTCTCCCCTGCTGATGGTTAGGGAGCCACCCGCAGACATCCGGGGTAAGTTCTGCCCCAGCAGCACATTTCCTGAACCTTTCAGATCCAGTGGGCTGTTCCCAGGAACTACCAAATTCATCAGGTACAGGGGGCAGGGAGGGAGGAATTCGGCCTCAAGGAGGAGCATTCAGGGCAGAGGGAACAATGATGTGTCAACAGCTGCTGTGAGGACTCATCCTTCCAGTGCCACACCCCTAGCTTCCTCCCTGCCCGTACCTAAGCTTTGGATGGTCGTGATCAGAGCAATACCACTGGGACGGGCCCCCTCCAAGGCTGTGGTGGCTACAAGTCCCGAGACATGGCCCGAGGAGGGTGCCAAGAGAGGGAGAGACCAGAAGGTAGAGGGGGCACTCCACGCGTCCTCCCAGATGGGGCCTCTCACCATTTCCAGCTCGGTCAAAAGCTCCGTGGGGGAAAGGGCCGAGTCAGCACTCTAGCCACCACTCTCCCAGGGCCTGGCTTTAAACTGTGCTCTGGGGCTCTTGGAATGGCCATCCTCCTCCAGCCCTCCCGCCCTGCCTGTGTGCGGAGTTCCTGCACGGAGGAGAAGACACCGGCAGGAGGGCCGGGAGGCAGGGGGGACAGCGGCTGAGCCTTGACCTGGGTTGTGTAGGGCCTGACCGCCTGGCTGGTGTCTAACATTCAGCTCCAGGTGGGTCTGGAATTCAGCGGGGGGGGGGGGCTTCTACTTGACGTGACTATGGGTCCCTCCAGACCCCACCACTCCCATCCGCACAATCGGGACAGCTCCATCGGGCAAATACGTGTCTTGGTCCTCTACGTCACACCGGGCGGGCCAACTGGGCGAGCATCGGCCTCCGCTAGAAGACCTGGAGCCTCCGGGGGCTGTTTGGGTTTTGCACCAAACTGCAAACACTGCACTGACTGTCCCCTTTCACTCACCCCAGCCCCAAATTAAACATCCAGCCAGCCGAGGCTGGGCCCAGCGCGGGGGCTGTAATAACCACACTCCCCCACCGTGCCAGCTTTGACTCCTGCAACCCCCCACTCTGGAAGTGGATCTTTCCCTTTAGCTCTCAAATTCTTGCTGAGGGGTCTGTCTGTCCCTACATGCACTGTCACCCTTTGAAAGAGCAGCAGAAAGAGAAGGCACAACTTGGGTTTTTTGTTTTGTTGGTTGGATTTTTGCATCTTTAGCAGCTCTTTTGGGGCCCAAGGTCTGTCTACTCTGGAGGGGCGCCAGTTTGGTCAGAGCCACCCACGCCACGCCACACACACGCCACACACACACCACACACACACACAGCACCACGCTCGTCGCTGCATCCTGGGGACACGATATTGCCCCACAGAGCTCCCTTCAAACAGCGCGGCTGCCACATGCCACAAGCTGTCCTTGAAGGCCGAGTGTGGAAAATATAACCCCCACCCCCCAGATGCCAGGAAGGGCAAACAAGCCCTGACGAATAATTCGAAAACATAAACGCGGGGGTGAGACTGGCCTGGAGGGAGATCCTGGAGGCACGGAGCCTCTGGTTTCCCCGGACGCACGTCTCCCGGCCCAACGCAGGGCCGGTGCGGGGTGGTCCAGGGCCGGGGATGGGCGCGGGGGTCTCCCTGGAGCCCGCCCTCTTCCTCTGAGGCTGCTCGAGACCCCCGGGCTCCCCTCCCCCGCCGCCTGCCACATCTGGTTCCACTCAGGTCCTCCCCCACCTCCAGGCGCGCTCCTCCTCCCCTCTTCTCCTCCCCCCCCACCCTGCTTCCAGAAAAGCGGAGACGATTTTTAAAAACCCAGTCACACACAAACACACACACGCACGCACGCACACACATGAACACGCACACGCGCTTCTGGAAGAAAAGAAAGAGGGAAAGTCGAGAGCGGCCCACTCCTGTCCCCCTCCCCCGCCCGGCCCCCGAAGTTGGCCAAGTTGGCAGCGCCTTACCCGGGAGGGCGGCGGCGGCGTACCCGGGCGCGCCGGGGCGGCCGAGGTGCAGACCCCCGAGGAGCAGGACGCAGCGCAGCAGGTGACGAGGCCAGGGCGCGGGGGCCGGCCGGCGGGGCTTCATGCCCGCGGCGCGGCGCGGCGGGACTGGGGGGTGGAGGGACCGAGGGCGCACGGGCGCGGCGCGCGGTGGCAGCGCGGGCGCAGGGCTGTGATGATCGCCCGCGAGAGGCTCCGGTCTTCCTCCGGTCGGAACGAAGTGATGCCTCCCGGGGAGAAGAGGGGAGGAGGAGGGAAGGAGGCTGGCCGGGCGGAGGGAGGGCGGAGGGAGGAGCGCAGAACCCGGGAGGAGGGTTTGAGGGGCAGAGGGGAAGGGAAGCGGGCAGCGTGGGAGGGGAAGGGGAGGAGGCGCGGGCGGGCGCGGGGCCGGGGCCGCAGAGAGAGCGCCAAGGGGGGAAAGAAAGGGGAGGCGGAGAGGAGAATCCGCGCGGTCGAGGAGGACCCCGGCGTGCGCTCTTTCTCTCGCTCTCCGTCGCCCTCCCTCTCCCCGCCTCGCCGTCCCTCTATTCTCAGTCCGGGCTTCAAGCCCCAGACGCTGCGTCACAACTCCCCGGCTGGCGCGGGCGGGGAAGCAACGGAAAAAGTTTCCGCAAACTTCACGGCGTGGCGGGACCTGGGCTGCGAGGCCCAGTGGGGCGGGGGCGCGCGGCCGAGGGCGCCCCCTCTATCCCGCCTTTCTGTGCAAGTCTGCAGCGGGCAAGCATCCGCTACCTCCACGCCTAGGAGGACCCCTCCCCCGGTCAGGGGGGAAAGGGGCGGAGCCCAGGGCTCGGCCACCGGGGCGAAGACTGGGGGAGGGGGAGGCAGGGCCCCTGCCATGTGCCGAGCGCAAACACTGGCACGTCTTGTTTTAGCATTTGCAGGACCCCGGGGTCAGCGTCCCTGGCGCAAACGGGTGCAGTGCTTTTGCTAGTTGGGGCTGTATCCAGAACCCAAGGGAAAATCTGTGCAGCGAACGCCCCAGCAGACAGACTTCCTCACTCTCACCAGCAACCCTACTGCTGGCTGGTCGCAAAGGACCAAACGGAAATTTCATAAAAGGGAAGACAATCCACAGTTATTCCGTATTATGCAACAGGTCACCGCAGTGCAGAGCACTGGACTGCGAGTCAGGATGTTGGAATTTGCCCCATCTCTACTTCTGATTCTCTGAGTGGCTCTGGAAAAGTCGCTTGAGATCTCTGGGCTCAGAGCCCGGCTGAGACATTTAGAGACCCTAAATACAAAGGAGATTCACGTTCTCCCACCACAAGTAATCAAATAAAAACACTCTGAAACGGTAATATAACTTTTATTGTTTCCTGTGCTGTTCACCTCGGTGTTATTTTTGGAAATAACTCAATTTTTTTTCCCCTCCTTTTAAGCCACCCTGGCCTTGGATAAATCTTTTCCCCATCTCTGCAATGAGGGTATGGGGTCCAGAGATGCTCCTTTAGCTCTTATCTTTACTGGCTGAGATTCTTGGCTAATGCTGCAGAGCGTGGCAGTGGGCACCCAGAAGTCTCCTACAGTCCCCTGGAAAAGATTCCTCCTATCCAGACTTTGGCCCTAGAACATGGTTAGCAGCCAGGCCAAGGAAGTTGCTGGCGTTGCACAGCAGGCTTGGGCAGATCTGACAGAACCAAGGCCCTTCTGGTGACTGGCTTCACCGCCCTTTGGGACACACCTTGGTGTGGCATGTCCCAGGATCCCAGCGCTCTGCAAGTGACTGGCCGTGCTGGGGCGAGCTCACCAGATTATCCTCTTGGCCTCTCCTTTCTAACAGTCCTGTTATCTCCAAGGGATTCGAGGATTGGCCAGCTTCACTAAGGGCTCTTTTGTCATCTTGAGAGCCCAAATCACAGCATGCTTCTGCTCGAAGTCCTCTGACAGGCTTCCCTCTGCTCACTTATCTCTGGATGTGCTGGCCACAGTTCTCCCTCTCACCAAGGGGCTCCCTTTCCTCTAAAAGGGAACTCTAGCAAGACACCCGAGGAGCCCTCCAGGTTCCGGAACAGGACTGGATCTCCCTGCCCCACCATTTCCTCCCACCAGCAGGGCAGAAGCCAAATACCCGACATCACCAGTGAACCCCGTGGGTCCTGAGTCCGCTCCCGTGTGGTCTGCCCGTACAGAGCCCCACGCACACAGGAGGTGCTCGTGAATTTTTCATTCGCCCACTCACCAACCACTGACGGCTGGCTCTGTGCTAGCTGCTGGGGCAGCAAAGATGAGCGCCCGTGGCCCTGGGAGAGTTTCATGTAGTGGGGAAAATCTGACCCAACTTTTGCCATATTCCAGGCAGAGAACACGGCCTCTCAGGGGCTGAGGAGCACAAGCGCACTGCGCCCGTAGGGACAGATGTCTGTCCAAGTCTCTGAGGCCCTACTGTAGTCTCTGCCAAGCGTGAGACTTCCTGCTCCAGTGGGTGACACGCTGTCTTCTGCTGTCTGGGCCCACATCTGCGGCCACCATCTGTCTTAGATCTTGAGCTCACAGGGCAGAAAGCTGGGCCACTCTCCCAGGAGAAGCCAGTCACCCCCACTGCTTAAAGACCCTGCACACCGCCAGGTTTCCACGGGACATGGTCCCAGTGTGTGGGAGCAGTGTGTGTCCTGAGGGCTGGGGCTTTCACCAGCACCCGGGCCTCCATCTACTTCCAGAGAAGGGCCAGTGTCCTCTGCGCCTACAGCTTCTTCAGCATTCCTGTTAAGGCTCGGCTGAACGGCCACACATTACCATGTGCCAGGCATCTGGCGAGGGGCTGGGGACTGGTGAAGTCTGTGACCTGGACCAGGAGATTTTTACCAGGCTGGGAGCTGCTGTGGTAGACCCGATCCTAAGAATTGGCTCTCCGTCAGACACTGTTAGCCAGCGAGAGGTACTGTGGGTTTGCTGAGCTCATCACAGCCAGTTTAGTGCAAAGAGCACAGACTCTGGAGTCAGAAAGACCCCAGTTTGAACCCTGCCTCGCCCACTTAGTAGCTTTGCGATGTTCAGTGAGGAACTCAAGCTCTGAAGTCATGATTCCTCTGTGTAAATGAGGCAACAATTCCTACCTTGACCTGAGAATTAAATGTTGTGTATAAAGGTACAGCACAGTCCCTAAATAAAGATGCTCAGGTAATGTTCATCCCCTCCCTGTTTCCCAACTTCCTTTGCCACTCGAACATCAGGGTGTCTCCCTTACTCCTTATCCCCCAGCCTGCCTGCCCCTCCGCTGCCCAGCACCCCGCTGTCCACGAGAGCCGCACCCGTCAGTTGGATCATGACTGCAACACTGGGTGCTTTTCTTCCCCGGGGAGGACAACACGACCTCCCTCCCTGCCTGAACATCTCATGCCAAATGATGTACAAAACTGGTATTCTGGAGTATAACCAATCCAGGTAGAAGCAGCTCAGTGCTCACTCGGGCTGGCTCGTAAACGCATGCCCATAAGCACGGAGCGATGGGAGGAGTCCAGGCCTGGGGGCTGCAGCTGAATTGGAATTCCCACAGTCATTTCTCGCCACGTGTCCCTGAGCAAGTCCCTTCTCTTCAGGGGCCTGGAGCCCTAGGACATGCAAGTTCTGGTGTCATTACTCACTGTGCTTTGGCTTCGGGCTCCTCTCACTTTGGTCTCCTCGGCCCTGGTTCTGGGGCTCAGCAGCCTGTCCAGCCGGAGGGTGCCCGGGGGTGGGTGGAGCCTGTGGACAACCCCGGCAGGCCAGGCCTACGACGACAAGACAACTTACGAAAGAACACAAGACAAGAAGAATGCAACTGGAGGGCCACTTAGGATAGGAAGACAGAAAGGTGTGGTCAGTTCTGACCGAGAGAAGGGTGTGTGAACCCACAGAGGCATCTGAGATTTTCCTCAGCCTGAGCCTTTCCAAGCCAGGGGCTCACCTCTGTTGTTCCTACCACCTCTCCCTTCTTCCCGGGCTCTTCCTGCAGCTCAGACTCGTGGGTCTCCATTCAGGCAATTGGCCCTTCAGGTCCTTTGAGACAAGCTACCTGCTGGTCCGCAGCATGGAAGATCTCAGAAAGGAACGGGATGAAGAGGGAAGGAAGAAGGCACTCTTGGGATTCAGGTTTGGCTCCTTCTGTTGGAGAACACGGAGAAGGGCCCCTCTGCTCTCTGGAGGGCCACTGAGTTTGAATCCACTTGATTTCAGGCCAACATCTGTATCAGAAGACCGTTCCTTAAAGGGACTCCAAGTCCCAGCCTTGCCTTTCTTGAGGAGTTGGGAGACGATCACCTCATGACTCCCCGGGGAAGCAGGCTGTGCAGACTCCCTGGCCAGGAGCCTCGGACCCCCTGGGTGGAGGAGGTGCCACAGAAGGCCGGCAGCCATCAGCAGGGCCTGGGGTAAGCTCAGGGCAGGCTGGCTCAGGACTGAACCGAGTCCAGGCTGGGGGCTGCAGCGCGGGCCACAAACCCAAGGTCTCCAGGATCCTTGCTGGCTCCGGTCTCGACTTGGGAAGCTTTAGCAGATCAGGAGCAAGGTGGCCAAGGGGGGGTTCCGGAGAGGAGCAGAGGTTGGCCTGAGGTACCACAAGGAAGTGGGGCTGGCACCAAAGAACAGGCTACAGTTGAGGGGATGTAGCTCCCAGAACCCTCTGCTGCCTTACCCGGCTGGTGCCAGGGCGGTGGGGAGAAGGATGCCACATCCTCCTGTCTGCTCTCAGGGGCCTCTTCCAACCTGAAGCTGCAGCTCCTCTGGGCCTATCCTTGCCCTGAGCATGGGGCTGAGCCAGTGAGGCCCACTCTGGTCCAGGGCTCTGGGTTCTGCATCTCCCCCTTCAGGATGTCATCTGATGTGGTTCCCTGGTCCCCGACTCCCTCTCCCCAACTCAGGATGGATAGGCAGGTTTTCTCTAGTCTCAGTACATGACCCTCCAAAGCAAGACGGGCCTACAGTCTTCTGTGGCTCTCACTGATTCTGGGCTGGAGGCAAAACAGGTGGGAGGTGGCTTTGCAGACCAGGAAACTCCCCGATCCATCCCTTCCTCCCGAGGCCCTGGTGGAATAGAGCCCCTGACCAGAAGGGAAGCCAAGTGGCTGCATCCAGCTTGCCCACCATCCACCCCAGCTCCAAAAGGAAAGCTCGAACTTCCAGAGCCCTGAGTGACACAGCAATAGAGGGATTGGGGCTCCAGTGGGTGGTGACCAGCATTTTAAAAAATGAAGTTAAACAGAAAATATCAGAGTATATTGCACATGAGCTAACTTCTGTCCTGTGAAACACGTATTGGGTTGAGATGTTAAGGGTTTCCTACTGTGGGCTGCCATCAAACAAATTAGAAAAAAAAAAATATTGGGGGTGCCTGGCTGGCTCAGCCAGTAGAGCATGCAAACTCTAGATCTTGGGGTTGTGAGTTCAAGCTCCGTATCAGGTGTAGAGATTACTTAAAATTTTTTTTTTAATTTTTTTTAGAGAGCGAACATGCACCAGCTGGGATGGGGGCCAGAGGGAGAGAGAATCTTTAAGCACAAAGCCCAACGAGGGGCTCGATCTCACGACCCTGAGATCATAACCTGAGCCGACATCAAGCCACTTAACCGAATGAGCCACCCAAGAGCCCCTTAAAATTATTATTTTTTAAAATATTGCTATTGAGGGGCGCCTGGGTGGCTCAGTGGGTTAAAGCCTCTGCCTTTGGCTCAGGTCATGATCCCAGCGTCCTGGGATCGAGCCCCCACATTGGGCTCTCTGCTCAGCAGGGAGCCTGCCTTCTTCTCTCTCTCTCTCTCTTCCTCTTTGGGTCTCACATCTGAGGTCCCTCACCACCATCAGTGCAGCCCTACCCCTTTCTCTCCCTGCGCCCCATGGTTCAACAGACCAAACAACTTGTTCTTTCAACAGGCCCCAGGGTTACCAAGGGGCTGGTTCTCATTGTGCCAAGTGAGCACACATATGTGATGAGGCAGGAGATAAGGGAGACGTGTACAAAGTGAGGTGACAGTCCAGAGACAGGCAGGCTGTAGGGGACACCTGAGCTTAGTTTTCAAAGATGGTCAGAGGGCCAAGGCAAGTGAACAGCATTTGCAAAGGCCTGGAGGTGTGGAAGAGTATGGGGGTAGGGGGAGAGGTGGTGGAGGGGCAGACATGCTCTATAGGAAGAGCCCAGAAAGTGTGAAGGACCCTGTGCGGCAAGCCCCCACCCCTTCTCATTCTCTTTAATTCTGCCAGCTTCCAAAGCCCATCTTGGCTTCATTTCCCAACTCCTCAGGGACCCCATCCTGCTCTTACAGAATTTACTAGCTCCCAGCTTTCCTTTATTACATTTAGCTTCTCAATTATAACCTTCCTTAAAGCAGGAGCCGGGTCTGATAAACCTTTTTAGCTCCCACAGCACCCAGCCCCGCAAATTCAAAACAGAAGGCTCTCAGCTGCGTAACGCTTACCGAACCGGCGAATGCAGCTCCAGTGGGAGCGGCCGGCCTGACCACACAGCATGTTCAGTTAGGACCGCAACACGGCCCGCACCAGGGGCTCTCCTGTCACCTTGTTCTGGATACACTTTGGTCCACTTAATGCAGGGTGAGGACAGGGTTAGCGTTAACGCTGTGCACGGGGCTCTGAAGAGAGTCTGTAGATGTAAAGAATTACTTTGTAGGGAAAGACCTTCCTCTTCATGTTTCCCAGGGGCTTGCCCTTCTCTCAGAGCACAGAGCCAGGCTGAAGGGCTCAGGTCTGGCCGAGAACAGGTTCCTTCTAGAACAGGTCAAGGCCCTCGCTGGGGGACCTTCTATATCCTACAAACCTCTCTCCAGGGAACCCTGTGACATGGAGGCAGCATCTAGTGACACTCTCCTCTGCCTTTTTACTTTTTTCATTTGCCAAAAACAATTCCACATCTCCTGCCCCTTCTGAGCCTTAGAGCAACTGGAGGCGGCCAAGGCAGGGGCGGCCATTCCTGCCTGGTCCATTAGAGCGCTGAGGGACAGGAAGACAGAGCTGGCAGGATTTTCATTTCCTTGTTTGTCAAGAAGATGGCATGATCAGATTTTGTAGGGGAGTTGAAGAATGAATGTTCTAGAAGCCAGGCCCCCACTTCCCTCCCTAAGTTCAGTCCCAGCCCAGGACTGCAGAGGCAAGGCCGCTGCCCAGGCCAGCTGGGTCATCAGCTGGGTCTCTAGACTTCTAAGGTGAGCCGTGAGGGAGTCCGGGAGAGCAGAGCCCTAGAATACGGCCACACAGCTTCCAACAGGGAACCAAGGCGTGTCCTCACCCACAGCAGGCTGCCCAAGGCTGGCACTCAAGAGACTCATCTCACATTTTCAAGCTTGTAGTCCCTTCCCATTCAATCCTGCTCCGCCTACTACCAGCTACCAAATCTCTCTGGGTCTCAGTGTCCTCATCTGTAAAATCAGTGGGATACTCCTACCTTGTCTACACCGCGCCTGTGAGGCAACACAGCTGAACTTCCCGACAAAGGACCGGCGCTGAGGAGCCCCTTCCCTTTGCTGACATTGCGTCCTGTGCCCCCACGACTGCAGGTGCCTGGAAGCTACCGAGGCCTGAGGTTACCCCAGTTCTCCGGCCACGCCCTTCCTTCTAGAACAGCCAGCCAGCAGGCCGTGCTCTGACCCCTTCACACCACGGGGGTCTCCTGCCCAGTGCCACACACACACAGAGACACACACACACACACCCCTTGGCTGACTCCAGCCTGTCTCGGGCCCCTGCTGAGCAACCCCAGCACAATAGGGCTCTTGTATTCCCTTCCCCCACCAGGTCCCAGCTTCTGGCAGGTTCCCCTAACCCACCCGCAGAGCTCCACAGCAGCCAGAGTCCCTCACCACTTCCTCCTTAACCCTCTTTTCCTTGCAATCTCTCTGCTCTCTCCATCCTCACCCCTTCCAAAGATCTGCAGTCCCAGGCTCCCCTCACCCCTGATTCAGAGTGCCAGGCTATGTTCACATGCCCACCCAGGTCCGACCCAAGTCCGAGCTCAGTCCCGCAGCCCTGGACCCTTCAGGTAAAAGAAAAACGTGCTAAGTTAATTCACAATAAGGTACCGGTGAGTATTTTAAAGAAGGCCAAGGATGAGAAGCTTTAACCAAAGGAGTGAATGATCCTTAATGTATTGTTAGGTCCCAGGGCACCGGTATAAGGGATGTGTTGTATGTGCACTCCTGAGGCTCCCCGTAATTACAGGAGCACACGCACGACACTGGGCCTAGCACAGCCCAGAGCTTAACACAGACTTTTATCCCTAACACAGAAAATAAAATGGACTCATCTCTGTTTCTGATAGGAAGGTCAGCAGGACTTGTGCCCCTCCGTGCTCAAGCCACCGGGGACGTGGATTCGGGGAGGCGGATTCAGGGAGGGGTTGCTGAGAACGTGACTTTCCAACAGGCTCCAGGTGCTGCTGATGCTGCTGGTCTGGGAGCCAAGCTGGCTTGTAAGATGTTCTTCCCTGATTCAGCCAGAGGCAGTCGTGGATCCGGTAAGAGGAAACTGCTGACCTCATAGGACAAAGGCCGATAGGGAATCTCAAGCCAAAGGGCAAGGCTTCTGCATCACCTCTCCCAGGCCCAAGGATCTGACCACATGGCAAGTAGAAGGGCTCTGAATTGCCATCAGCAACCTTGGGGGCAGGGGCTCAGGCCCAGCAATCCTATTTATTGGATCTTGCGATCTTTCTGTAAAGCACACTTTTTGACTCCCCTCTCACGTGCCAGGCACTTTATTATACCTACTATTTCCACTCCTTACAACCATGCATGGAGCTATCCCTGAAGCCTGCAGAGGTAGGATCTGAACCAGACCCACTCCTGAAGCCAGGCTCTTAACCTCCAGGTGATTCTGCCTTAAGAAATGACAACAGAACAGCTAATTTTAGGAAGCAGAGACTCCCCATACCTCAACTAGCGTGTGTGCCGTGTCTCTCCCCCACCTACCCCGGGGCTGATTTTAATTACAGACAGAGCGAGCCTAGGCAAGTAGAATGATGAGTAAGTGGGAGGGGGGAGGGGCAGAGATTCTCAGAAAGCAAAACTCACCAAGGTGGGTGGAGCTAGTTGTAAACTTCGCCTTCTCAGAAGTGAGGAGCTGGACCCGAGGCTGGCTTCTAGCTCTAGGATTCTAGGAGATGACTATGTTTAAAGAGAATTATTTTCTAAATTAAGAAACACAGGAGCTATTTGCCTGCTCATCTTCTCAGCCAAGGAAAACCTGTCCTCATAGCACTAGAGGAAGGAGGGCGGCAAACCCTCTAAGGCAGTGAGCAGGTGTGCCCGGGTCAGCCACAGAAGGGGGGTGCACGCGGCTCCCAAGAGCAAGTCTCCCTGTAAAGCTGCCCATCTTCGGATGGAGGAGTCAGAGCCCAACTCCTTCCCATCGAAGACCTGTATTCCTTCCCTTCCGGGGGCCCAGAGCCATCACCCCTGGATTGTAAGCCGACGGTTGAGCCTTCCCTATCCCGCTCACTGCTGTCTTGCCACCAACACGCATTAGTGATCAGCACACTGGAGGTACAAAAGGTGTATGAATCAACTCGTTGCCGACATGCCTGCAGTGTCCACGGGGGCGCAGTCAGCTGCAGGACTTCCCTGCCTCCCTCCCTGCCCCCTAGATGCTCAGAGCCCTGTCTGAAGAACTAGAGTAAAATCAAGAGGCTGGGAGATTCACTTCTCAAAACTTATTTTAATATCCTCCCTACCCTCCCCCGCTCCCCCCAAGTTGGGAAAGTCGAAAACAGTCTGGCTGGGTTTAATTACAAATTAATACACATTTTTTGTCATTGTTTAAAGTAAATCAATTGTGGCAATAAAGGATTATCCTTGGAAAAAGTGAAACCCATATTAACAAAATATGTCATGGAAGAACCCCACTTAGTGATTTCATTGGCTACTTAAAAATCTAGAAAAAGTCAGCATTCTGCATGTTCTCTGGGGCTAGTCCATGTAGTAGAAAGGTCTTGCCCAGATTCAAGCAAGCCCAGTCAGCTCCAACCAGGGCCTGACCCAAGGGGAGCCAGGAGGGAGGGCATACCTTCTTCAGGACAAGGGCAGAGAAGGGAGATGAACAAATAAAGTCCCGCAGCTCCGCTCACAAGCCCATGGGGAGGAGGAGGCAGGAAGTTAGAGGGAAGGTTTAAAGATGCAGCATTCTTTCAACCTTGAAAAAAGTTAAAAAAAAAAAAAAAAAAAAAAGGCCTTGCAAGATCACCGAATGAGAAGAGAAAACAAGGA
This sequence comes from Mellivora capensis, assembly GCA_004024625.1. Classification (NCBI taxonomy): domain Eukaryota; kingdom Metazoa; phylum Chordata; class Mammalia; order Carnivora; family Mustelidae; genus Mellivora; species Mellivora capensis. The sequence goes on along the minus strand of PISX010007508.1, from coordinate 54,167 downwards.
ATAGAACCTACTACTCTGGGTCAGTCTCGACTCATCCATCCTTCACACCTGCACGTACCATCCTTCTGGGGTGCTCAACCTTTGAGACTCACAGGGACTCTCTGCTTAATAGCCTGGAAGTCATGGCTAAAGAGGTACCATACACATACACAGACACATACATCACATGTGTAATGCTTGTATAAGCACTTGTGATAAAATGGAAATCTGGAAAAACATTTTTATCTGTGGTAACTTAGAAAGCTGGGGGCACCAAGAGCTCCGGGGCTGCTTTCCTTCCACTCAGAGTTCCATAAGACGGTACCTACCCACCATCATCTCTTCAACTGGGATCACTCCATCTTCCCCTGAGAGCACCTGGTTACCGAGGGGCGTGGGGCAGGGCAGGGCCACAAAACCAACACAGGTACCAGCAAAAGTGTCACCACTGACATTTTTCATGCACGGAAGAAAGACTAGAGTTAGCGAGAGCTCTCTACCCTTTCCGACTTCCCTCCCCCTGCCCAGGGAACTCACATGCCTGAATGCTGCATCTTTAAATATTTCTGGCTGAGCCCTCTTGCCACATATGTCAGTAACATTCCAAGCTGGCTACCACATGCTCCAGCTCTGGCCTCCTCCCCTCTCTACTGTCGAGTGCTCTGCTGTTTCAAGGGCACGGTGGGGCCGTGCATCTCCCATTTCAGCTCCATCTTCAGTTCATCACACATTTCAGAAACAACCAAATGTGAGGGGGAAAAAAAAGTTCCAAAAGAATGTTCTGTTCAAAATACCTATATCTCCCTGTGATTCTTTTTTAACTCCACTCGCTCAATCTATTAAAGCGAGTTAGACAAAGCGTGTGTGCACATGCACACACAGACGCACACACCAGCACACACGCACAAAATTTAGAGGGCTGGAGCTTGTTTCCTGCCAAAAGATCTAACAGAGGAAAGCTTATGGGCTGATCAAGTTTTAATATCGTGGTTAACAAGAAAGGTACACCATTTAGCAAGCACATTTAGAGACCGTGGGGAGGACCTCCTGATCCCTGGAGCATCTGGTTCCCCGGCCCATTTTCTGCCTACCTCTGGAACGGTTTTTGATAGTTACTACATTCAGAGAATCCAAGAGGACTGCATGGACAGATGAACCTTTATTTAAAAAAATAGCACTTCAAATAAATTAAAAGGGACAACCGTCAAGTGTTCAAATTGTGAAGAGTTGAAAACCTAGAGACTCCAAGCTGCGGGCTTCTAACCTCGTTCTTTGTCCGATGGCAAAGCCCCACACACCTCAGTCCTCCCACTCGACGCTTTCCCTCCTGAGACGAGGGAAGCGACTGCAAACAGGAGACCAGACGGAGGAGAAAGCTGCATCTGACTGGAATGAATGTTGCCACGTACTTGCTAATACGGGTTTCACTTTATGACCAAATGTATTCTTTCAAAAATAAAAAAGGGGGGAGGGAAGCTGCATGTTTTTAAAAATTGAAATTATTTAGGGATAAAACACTAACTCTAGTGCCTTTAACGGGCAATAGCAACTTTTTTTCCTCCGAAGTCAAACACCATCCCCAGCTGAGCCTTTGTGCTACAAGCTTTTCAGGAGATGTTACCTAAACTTTATTAAAAGAAAAGAACAAGTTTAAATATAGACACTGGACTAGCCCAGTCTGTATTTTCAAGTCCACATTCTTCATCTGAAGCACTGCATCAGGGACCCCCCTGAGTCTGCATGTTTTCAAGTTCACAGTACATGGAACCAGTTTTTCTTTTAAATTTTTTCCTCACTCAGAGCAGCCACACGCAGTGGCCGTTGACGCCGGAACCTCGGGCGGGGCCTTTTCCTACAAGGCCTGGCCAGAGCTGCCCAAGGTTTCTCCTCAATGAGAATCGATGCTGTCATGCTCTATGGATGGGAAAAAAGCAAGAAAATAAAAGCACCTGGTACAGGTTTCATGAGATCCATTCGGATTCGCTATGTCCCAAACCCGCTGCTGAATGCCACTTGTCCACTTGGTGTGTGCTGAACAGTTCGCGGCCTAGGAGTGGGTCTCAATTCGAAGAACTGTTATTGGACGCCCCCGAGGTCGATGCAATAGCGGCTCCAGCAGGGCTACTCGTGGAGACCGACTTTCGGATGTGAGGCAGCAAGTAGGGGTCACAGGCCAGCTGCTGGACATCGATGCGGTCCTCCTTTCGATAGGCTAAGCATCGTCGAATAAATGCCTGAAAGGAAAGGTTCTTGAAGAAGCCTGAGGCAGAGATCATCCTGGGGGCCCCAGACGGAAGCCGGAGGCTCTGCAGCGGCTGCCAGGACCCAGGCCAGGAGCTCAGAGAAGGGGCTCAGGGCCCTTCCCAGAAATCACCAGGCACACCTAGACAGGGCCAGGCAAGGTGACGCACGGGCAGCAGCACCTCTCTCTGGCTGGGGACTACTTCCCTGAAGGAGGTGGCCAAGCCGTTCCTGAGGGGGAATGGGGCATGACCCGACCTCTAAATACCTCTGCCCCCAGAGCACAAAACCACTCACTCCACCTTGGCCGGTTTCCCCAGGCACGTCTACCTTCACGGTCCTGCGTGTACAAACCGTGGCCTCATGTGAACTTTCTACTTCCTGAGGAAGTGAAACAAGCCACCACCCGGGGTAGGGTTAGGACACCCACCCTTACTAACACTACAGTGCATCACAGGTTGGTAAATGCTTCCCCTGTGGATCTCATTCTGCCTCACACACCTAAGCAGTAAAAGAAAACCTGAACAGGACTTGTCTCCCCAAGGGTACTGAGGCATGGAATCATACTGTGAGTGGGGTTTCATTCAGAATCCTAATTTACTACCAACATGGAAGTTTCCTTTGTGCTAGGTATGAAGGGCTAGATAGGCTCAGTTTCTATCATTCTTACCACAAAGGCCCTTAAACAAATGATCTATCTTTTCCTATTTTTTAATCACTCTTGTAATTTAATTAAATGAACTGATTTTTTAAAATCTAAAATGTCAGGGTGCCTGGATGGCTCAGTGGGTTAAAGCCTCTGCCTTCGGCTTGGGTCGTGATCCCAGGGTCCTGGGATCGAGCCCCGCATCGGGCTCTCTGCTCTGCAGGGAGCCTGCTTTCTCCTCTCTCTCTGCCTACTTGTGATCTGTCAAATAAATAAATAAAATCTTTTTTTTTTTTAAGATTTTATTTATTCATTTGACAGACAGAGATCACAGGTAGGCTGAGAGGCAGGCAGAGAGAGAGGAAGGGAAGCAGGCTCCCTGCTGAGCAGAGAGCCCGATGTGGGGCTCCATCCCAGGACCCTGGGATCACGACCCGAGCCGAAAGCAGAGGCTCAACCCACTGAGCCACCCAGGCGCCCCTAAATAAATAAAATCTTAAAAAAAAAAAAATCTAAAATATCATTATGACCCTCAGGCCATACTTTACATTCAGGTGATGATAGTATCATAATGTAGGTCCATCAATTCTAAGGAATGTCCCACTCTGGTGCAGGAGGCGGACAGTGCGGGAGGCTGGGCACGTGTAGGAACAGGGAATACAAAGAAACTCTTTACTTTCTGCTCAGTGCTGCTGTGAGTCTCAAATTGCTCTAAAAAAATAGAGTCTAACAAAGTCTATTTAAAAAAAACCTAAAATATTAGGTGTAATGATTTTTTCCAGGTTACTAAAAACCGAAAGTACAGCAACAATCCTGTTTTTGTTTTTGTTTTTTAAGATTTTATTTATTTATTTGACAGAGATCACAAGTAGAGAGGCAGACAGAGAGAGAGGAAGAAGCAGGGTCCCTGCCGAGCAGAGAGCCCGATGTGGGGCTCGATCCCAGGAACTGGGATCATGACCTGAGCCGAAGGCAGAGGCTTTAACCCGCTGAGCCACCCAGGTGCCCCACAATCCTATTTTTCTAAAATCAAAAACATCTATACATAGCTGCCTGATTAAAGTATTTGGAAGATAAAAACAAATTCACAGAAATACATTTAAAAATCCTCAGCCTTTAAAAATGAACCTTTCTTGGGGTGCCTGAGTGGCTCAGTGGGTTAAGCCTCTGCCTTTGGCTCAGGTCATGATCCCGGGGTCCTGGGATCGAGCCCCGCATCGGGCTCCCTGCTCACTGGGGAATCTGCTTCTCCCTTTCTCTCTGCCTGCCTCTCTACTTGTGATCTCTGTCAAATAAATAAATAAAATCTTAACAAAAAAAAAAAAAACTTTTCTTAATGAGATGTAAAACGGGGAGTTAAATGGGTTACCTCGGGTTAGATGGGATAGTTATTGGTCAAATAATTCCACCTTGAATTTTCTTCTCTACACAGCCGCCAGGGCAGCCTTTTGAAACCGCAATCAGATCACACAGCTGCCCTGAATAAAACCTAGGGGCGTTTCCCATCTGTCCTGCTGCCTCGCCCACGACCACGGGCTCCTCTCTGCTGCGTGGATCTGCTAAGCTTGCCCTTACATCTCAGCTTCACACATTGCTCTGCTGTGAGTACTGTCCTCCCAAATCTACACACAGCTCCCACCTTCACATCATTCACGACTGCTCAATATGTCACTTCACCACTGAGGCCATCCCTGACCAGGCCATCAAAAAAGGAGTTCCCGCCCCTTGATCTTCTTACTCACTGATTTTTCACCATCTGAGATGCTAGTTATTGTTTGTCTCACCTGCTGGAACGGAAACTCCTGACAGTGAGGGGCCTTGTCTGTAGTTCACTGCTACACACTCGCCATCTCCTCTACTCTTAGTACTCCCCGGACACCCTAAGTATTTGTTCTAGGAGGAGAGGGGAGAACAGGGTAGGGCTTGGAGAAATACACATGTGGAAGGAGGCAGAGGTTTTGATTGACTCCTGACTTTTATACTGATAATCCATCCACCATTACTGAGAGAAATAATACAGAAAGCAAAGCAGTCATTTTTTGCTTTTGCCAATGGGTCACAACTTACCTTTGCTTCTGGAGTTACTACTGGCTTTGGCGGGAACTGCACTTCAGTAGCTTTAAGAATAGTATTTTCTTGTAGAATGTCTTGCTGGGACTGGTTGTGGCCAAAAGGCTATCATACAAAACAAAACAAAACAAAACAAAGGTGGGCCTCTGGTTAAAATTAAAGAGAACACAATTCAAAACCATAGGGAAGGTAATGAAGACATGCTTCAGTGAGAATTACTGGAAAGAAAACTCTGGAGATGGGTCTTCTCCAACTCCCTCTTTTTATAGGTGAGGCATGAAAAGACTCAGAACTTAAGTAACACCCTCACAAGGCAACACCAAGGTTAAGGCAGAGCTGGGACCGGAAGAAGCATGTCATATCCCGACACCTCTGTTCAGGTTTGCTTACAGCCAAGAAAAAGAACATTCCAGCAGGAACCAGCAACCTCTTCTACCCTCAGTGATACCTATAGGCTTAAGTAATACATACTATGTATGTGTCTTTACACAGGTAAAGAGAGATGGAAAAGGAAGTAGAAGAGAAGGAGTAAGTACAAAGTGGAGTGGGGGAAAGCTGGGGGTATTTAATTGCTTCATCTGTGCCCCAATGTGCCATTTTCTCTCTCTTTTTTTTTTTTGCCCCCCCCCCAAGATTTGAGAGAGAGAGCATGCGGGGGTGGGGGGCAGAGGGAGAATCTTCAGCAGATTCCTCACTGAGCAAGGAGCCTGATGGGCCAGCTCCATGTCATGACCCTGAGATCATGACCTGAGCCGAAGTCAAGAGTCAGACGACCCCTAACTGCCTGCGCCACTCAGGAAGCCCAATTTTCTAAGAAGATCTTAAAATGTAAGTTCAAGCCTAGTGTCTTCTCTACTGTGCTTGTACATAACCTCTACCAACATTCTCAGCAGCATTTCCACATTATCAGAGAGTATAAGTAATAATTAATTCCTCTGGGGGAGCCTGGCTGACTCACTAGAGCACGCAACTCTTGATCTCAGGGTTGTGAGTTCGAGCCCCATATTGAGTTGAGTGTGGGGATTTCTTAAAAACAGTAGTCATTTCATTAACCCTCACTGGCTGGTTCTGAATAGTTTCCCCATATTAGAGAGGTAAGATAAAGAAACAGAGACCAAGGAGAAGTTAAAGAGGAAGCTGAAATCTGAACGAAGAGCTTGGTCTGGGGACTGTAATAAAAATATTAAGAGTCCTAGGGAGTTGCAAAACTCCCAAATGGCTTATACCCACAACCTACATTGTCGGGACCGCTGACAAACTTCAATTATTTATAACACACTGACAGCAAATATGTGAGTACACACGCACTGGATCCTAGTACGTAAGTTTATTTATAAGGTAGTAGGCTTATAAACACAGGAAAACACAGATGTGAAAATTCATTAGGTATAGTTACCACCTGGGTCATTTTATGTCCAAATGATCTATCACCTTGATCCAGAGGTAAAAGACAGTGAACACCTTCTAACACTATACCTCCTCAATACAGAAAACAGACTTTTATTAATAATAGCTTTAAATAATGGATTGCTGAGGATAAAGAGCCCTGTAGATATTTCAAATTTCAGTTCTTGAGACCTTAAAGAATGGCTCCTGAGATGACTGTATACTTTAAATAAACTATTTCATACAATTCCTTGTACATATTATCAGAAACAAAACGTATCCTGGATCTAATTGAAAACAGGAAAAATGCATGTTTTCAGTAGTCCAGTGGAATTCATTAAGTACGTAGGGTTGAAAAGTTTTGCTTATGCGTAAAACTTTTATTAGTGTCTGTATTTTCTTCAAACCACAACTTTCAGGATTCCATTCTGTATAATCAATTCCAAGAGAATAATCGACGTCGTGCCAGTGTGTACGCGCGCCCCAAGACAGATGTCAAGCCACCGCATCTGACCTTCTTCCTTACCTTCCTTCCATAAAGACACTGGTAGAAGATCACACCCACTGACCAGACATCAACTTTATTTGAGATCTTTGGTGGCTCTTTCCCAACCACAAAACACTCTGGTGGTAAATACCTGAGACAAAAGGAAAATAAAAATTCTTAGAAAAATGACTGTATAAATCTAGGACATGTACAAAAAGGTAAAGCAGAAAACCTTGTGGGAACTATTAAAAATATCTGAATTTTAACTGGAATTCTGCCAAAAAAGCAATCTGGGCGTAGCTGGGGAAAGTCAGCAAGACGACACTCTAACTTAAGGAGGTGGTCATGTCCTGAAAGCCTTAAAATACACTTCCCAACTCACTGAGAGACGAAAACATTCCCTCTAGTCCCTGCTTCACCCACCCCAGCACCCTCTTCCAGGGTGTACCCTAATATACATGTCAGTCAACAGATTTCAAAAGGAGAGAGAACACAGAAGATGTGCACTCCCTTTTATGAGAGTTTCAGCAGCACACATCAAAACAGAACTCGGAGTGGTGTGGGTTTGCTTTCATGTAGCCTAAGAAAGATGACGGCTTCTAAAATAACTATCTTGAAAGTCCAAATGAATTCAGGACCCCACAGAAATCTCCAAGGGGACTGGCTGTCTGCCTTCTTAAAGTAGGCTCTTTGCAAAATCTGGACTAGGAATAACTACAACCTCTAATAAATGGTGACATTACAAAGGTATTTTACATTTCCCACGTCAAGGGTGATCAGGGGCTTACTGGAAGTCTAACAAGTAGGGCAGAAAAAGCCAAACAAACTAGTAGTTAGCACAACTCAATCCTCATCTGAATTCCTTCCCTCACCACCCACCCCTGGCCTCTGAAAAAGACTAGCTGGGCAGCCAACCACACCAAATTGTATGGTGTGGAAGGTAAGTGCTTCTTGGCATTTAGGAAACCAAACAAATAGCTTCCACTCACTGCCTGGGGTCTTAGCCACGGCGCAGCTGGAAGGCAGCATTCTGAAGATAACAGATCAATTTCTGCAGATTTCAAGCTGGTAAAATCAATTCTGTGAAAAATTCTTTATTTTAGACCCTGCTGTGATTCTGGTATAAAAATCTAAACTTACACCTTGAAGGGGGCCACAAGAGTTGAGAGGCAGAAAATATTTGATGATGGGCTTTTCTCTTTATTTTTTGAAGAAGTTTAGTGTCATGTTCTTGTTTCTTATTTATTATTTGTAACAGACATTTTGGGATGATTAAGACCACTGACCTATATTATTGTTTCACAATGAAAACTGTTAGCCAAAACACACATCGACTTATGAAGAGGTTAAGCAAAGAAATAAAAATGCAGGAAAAAGAATAAAAAACCAGCTCTCCCAAATGCCACCAAAACCTCCCTGAACCTGACTTTTCATGGTTCTTGATTCTTCAACGTACATAACTTAAATATGATCTTGGTAAATAACAAACAAAACTTGATTATAAAATGATCATTTTAATATACATTTTAATGTATTTAATCTCTCATGGAGATGGCAGGGAAGGACAGAAGTTGTTGAACTTACCCAAATCCCGAGTAATAACTTAGCCAAATACTCAGAGTACAAAAGACATTAATTAAAAAAAAAAAAAAAAAAAAAAAAAAAAAAAAAAAAAAAAAAAAAAAAAAAAAAAAAAAAAAAAAAAAAAAAAAAAAAAAAAAAAGACACTGCCATTGGATAGTACAAATCTGGAAAATCACCTTCTAGGTCTCAGTTTTCCCATGTGTAAATGGAGAAATAAACTAGCTCTTCACCCAAGTAATACCGAAAATAGTAAGTACTCTAATTCCCTACTGAGGACCTCAGGAGATAGAGGACAGTTCTAGGACACTGCCCTCAACTGTGTTTAAAAACCAAGTTGCATGTTCCATCATGATAAAATTGTCATGGAGGAGATTCTCAAGGTCTAGTCTACAGGTCATTTATTTCGTAGTATTCAGGGGGCCCTACTGGCTCAGTCAGTGGATCATGCAACTTCTTTTTTGTTTGTTTTTTAAGTGTGGAGCCTGGTGCGGGGCTTGAACTAACAACCTTGAGATCAAGACCTCAGCTAAGATCAAGAGTAGGCCGCCAACAGACACATGAAAAAGTGCTCCACGTCACTCGGCATCAGGGAAATACAAATTAAAACCACAATGAGGTATCACCTCACACCAGTCAGAATGGCTAAAATTAACAAGTCAGGAAATGACAGATGCTGGCGAGGATGTGGAGAAAGGGGAACCCTCCTACACTGTTGGTGGGAATGCAAGCTGGTACAACCGCTCTGGAAAACAGCGTGGAGGTTCCTCAAAAAGTTGAAAATAGAACTACCCTACGACCCAGCAATTGCACTACTGGGTATTTACCCTAAAGATACAAACGTAGTGATCCGAAGGGGCACGTGCACCCGAATGTTTATAGCAGCAATGTCTACAATAGCCAAACTATGGAAAAAGCCTAGATGTCCATCAACAGATGAATGGATAAAGAAGATGTGGTATACATACACGATGGAATACTATGTAGCCATCAAAAGAAATGAAATCTTGCCATTCGCAACGAAGTGGATGGAACTAGAGGGTATCATGCTTAGTGAAATAAGTCAATCAGAGAAAGACAACTATCATATGATATCCCTGATATGAGGAAGTGGAGATGCAACATGGGGGACTAGGGGGGCAGAAAAAGAAGAAAAGAAACAAGATGGGATTGGGAGGGAGACAAACCATAAGTGACTCTTAATCTCACAAAACAAACTGAGG
>PISX010007508.1:0-44454 GCA_004024625.1 Mellivora capensis | reverse complement strand
TAATATAAATTATTATTATATTATAAAAATAATAATATAAATTTAAAATGGGGAAAAAAAAAAGAGTAGGCCGCTTAACCAACTGAGCCACCCAGGCGTCACAGAGCACGTGACTCTTTTTTTTTGTTGTTTTTAAAGATTTTATTTATTATTTGACAGACAGAGATCACAAGTAGGCAGAGAGGCAGGCAGAGAGAGAGAGGAGGAAGCAGGCTCCCTGCTGAGCAGAGAGCCCGATGCGGGGCTTGATCCCAGGACCCTGGGATCATGACCTGAGCCGAAGGCAGAGGCTTTAACCCACTGAGCCACCCAGGCACCCCGAGCACGTGACTCTTGATCTCAGGGGCATGCATTCGATTCCCACGTTGGGTGTCAAGATTATTTAAAAATAAAATCTTAGGGACGCCTGAATGGCTCAGTGGGTTAAGCCACTGTCTTCAGCTCAGGTCATGATCCTAGGGTCCTGGGATCGAGTCCTGCATCGGGCTCCTTGCTTGGCAGGGAGCCTGCTTCTCTCTCTGCCTCTGCCTGCCACTCTGCCTGCTTCTGCGCACTCTCTCTCTCTGACAAATAAATAAATAAAATCTTGAAAAAAAAAATCTTAAAAGTAGGATTCAATGGAGAAGAACTCTACCAAATACTACAACCACCAACCTAGAATTTGTTATGTCTTCCTGTCCTGTTTATATCTCTGCAGACGTCACAACAGGATGACATATGAGGAAGGTGATTAAGACATGCTTATAGGGTCGCCTGGGTGGCTCAGCAGGTTAAAGTCTCTGCCTTCAGCTCAGGTCATGATCCCAGGGTTCTGGGATAGAGCCCCGAATTGGGCTCTCTGCTCAGCAGGGAGCCTGCTTCCTCCTCTCTCTCTGCCTGCTTCTCTACCTACTTGTGATCTCTGTCTGTCAAATAAATAAATAAAATCTTAAAAAGAAAAAAAAAAAGACAATGCTTCTACCAACATGGAGACTTTGTAAACCTTCAAAGGAACCCACGGAATTAAATTTTCTCAGTAGCCTCCCTCTCCACCTCACCTTTTATTATGAAACCAATCTTCAAATATAATCTGAAGTAGAAAGAACAGTAAAATGAATCCCCAGGTAACTATCACTCAGTTTCAATAAATATCAACATGGGGCCAATCTTTGCTTATATACCGCTCCCCCCACAAACATTACTTTGAAACAAATTCTCAAACATAATTTTTGTCTAAATTTCAACCACTAAATTTTTTTTTTACTTTTTACATTTTTAAAATTAACATATATTGTATTATTTGTTTCAGGAGTACAGGTCTGTCAACCACTAAAATTTTTTTGTTAGGATTTATTTATTTGACAGAGATCACAAGTAGGCAGAAAGGCAGAGAGAGGAGGAAGCAGGCTCCCTGCTGAGCAGAGAGCCTGATGTGGGGCTCGATCCCAGGACCCTGGGATCATGACCTGAGCCAAAGGCAGAGGCTTTAACCCACTGAGCCACCTAGGTTCCCCAAAATATAGTTTATATTAGTTTGGAAGGGACCAAAAGGTGATCTTTTATATACCATGTCAAGAAGTTCTGTATGGAACTTTCTCACAGTTTTGGGGTTTTTTTTTTTAAAGATTTTATTTATTTACTTGACAGAGATCACAAGTAGGCAGAGGGGCAGGCAGTGGAGGGAGCAGGTTCCCTGCCAAGCAGAGAGCCCCATGCAGGGCTTGATCCCAGGACCACAGGAGCATGACCAGAGCCGAAGGCAGAGGCTTTAATCCACTGAGCCACCCAGGCGTCCCCTCCACTAAATTTTTAATAGCTTAGCAAATATAGCAATAGGTAGCAATGAGAAAACTAATTTAAATGTTTAAAAGGCTTCACTTTTTAAAAAGAACAAGCTACAAAACAGAAAGCCAAAATCTAAGTCTAGTGAATTTATATAGCAGAGGTACACACCTGTTTCCAGAAGACCCAACAAGAGATATTTTTGTGTCATTTAGCGACAGGAACACTAACCCACAATAACCACCATAGTAAATAAACACTTCTATTGTAAATGTAGCTTCTATTTTAAACCTAGAATCTCCAAGTTTTAATTTAGGTACTGATTTTCACTATAGGTACCATCTCCACAAAAAATAAGGAGCAATGAAAATAAAAATTTTGTGCACATGATGTTTTTCTCAGGATTTGATGGTTTCTCTGACATACATAACTTACACATGATCAGACTGATGAGGACAGAGTCCATCTTGTGGGTTGTGAACAAATTCCCCTTCTCTGTCTGCCTCCAATCCACACCCTCATTCCCAGGCAGTCGCTGTTCTGCTAAGCCCAGGGACCTCCGGTTGCAAACACAAGAGATCCGACCAACAGACCGTGGGGTTTAACTGTGTATGTAACCCCTCCCTCGGTGCTGCTGGAGGCTTTCCCCATCCCGGAATCACACACCCGACATGGAGTTCCGTTACCACCTCAGAAGTGAAAATGAAGCTCTGTTACCACGCCTTTACAATCACAAAAGTTAAATGCCTGGGCTGCAGGTATCTTTTATGGTTCTCGTTGTCCGAAGGAATACCAGGCAGAGGTAGGAGAGGTCACAGAGCTAGCAGGGGTAGGGTGGCTGCAGGGAGATGAGCGACAAGAGATGGAAGATACGTGGCCCAAAACCTTTTAGAGCATGGCTGAGGAGATGGATACATTTCTTGGCAAACTGCACTTTTTTCCTGTTCAGATTTCAAGGGATGCTGCGGTTACTTTACATACTGATCTTTCACAACTCCTTAGTTCTTGGCAGTCTACCATCCTCAGGCAACTCCAGAGATGAATCCCTCAGCCCGTTAATGCGTAAGAAGAGACCTGCAATGGACCGCTTGGGTGGCTCAGTCGGTTAAGTGTCCAACTCTTGATTTCAGCTCAGGTCGTGATCTCAGGGTTGTGGTACTGAGCCCTGCTTCAGGCTCTGCACAGGGTGTCAAGCTGCTTAAGATTCTCTTTCTCTCTCTCTCTCTCTCTCTCTCTCCCTCTCTCCCCTCACCTTCCCTCTCCCTCTCTTGGAAAAAAAAAAGAGAGACCGAGCGTGCGCACGCACGCTTCATTTGTACTGAAAATAATTTGGGGCCATTCTTTAAATACATATGAGCAATCTCATTCTCTTCCTACTCCATGGGGCAAGCCCTAGGAAGAAACATACAACTCCAACACCTGGCTATGCATAACCTCTCTCAATGGTTTCCAAAAAAGGAAAGAAACATTAACTAAATACGAAGAGTCAAACTGCTGGAAAGACAGTAATATCTGAGAAGAAAAGTCTACTTTGGTTTACAGCATTTTTGCCCAAGAAAGGACATAGATATTAATCATCAATTACCAATATTTCAGTATAGGACAGCCTTATCTCCACCAGCCAACCTGGCAGATCTCCCGGATACCTACCAGTAAGTACCAGCACCCTGTGACGTTAGCTCCATGCCATCCACGGAATTGTAGCTATCATCATCCATGATCTTGGAAAGACCAAAATCTGTGATTTTTATCTCTCCACATGCTGTACCATTTACTAAAAGAATATTACCTAAAAAGATGAAAACTTTCATGAATAAAAAGAGACTAATTAAGAGACAAGTTCAAGGTAATAACAGACAAGAAGGGGACAACTGAAGTCAAACTCTAGCACATAATAGCAAACATCTAAATTCCTGGAATAAAATGATCTGGGCTCTGGATGCTGGAGGAGAGTCTTCAGCATCTGGCTGCAAACTTCCATTTTCCAAGAATCACCTGCTAGATGTGCCAAAACCACCACTATGAGCAGTAGGGAAAAAAACAGTAACTCGCCAAAGTAAAATATCACTTGGATAGTTGGTCAAAAATGGTGGGAAAATTTCATATGAACTTTCAGTAACGATCTCTAAACCACCCTGTTTTAGAACAGTCGATTCAGGACTAAAAAATAAACAACCAAAAAAAACCCCAAAAATACAATACACAAAAATATACAAGGGAATCAAAGCTAGTACCACAGTGCCACCTACAGCTCCTACGCCGGGAAAACTTACTGGATTCAGTGATGGAAAACCCAATCACACAATGGCCATCATTTAAAAAATCACTTTGTTGTAATGAATTTTTTAGTCATTTGAACTGTATTAGAACATTGAAGAATAGTGAATAGTGAGATTTAATACATAACTACCAGGAGAGGAAAGCAGAGTTAACAACTGTGCCCACCAGGCGGTAAATGGGAACCATCTTCCAAACACTGGTGGTGCCAGCTGTCTACAGAGAACATACGCGGACTCTGAAAAACAGCCCAGGAGGACAACAACAACAACAACAAAACAGGGGTAAGTAACTGGCCTCTCCTGTTCACTGAGGTTTACTGAAGTTTACATAGTAACCATACAAGAAGATGAAAAACTGCTGGGATTTAATGAAACGGGAGACGGACTTGCAAAATAACTCGTTCATTTGGGGGCACTTACCAGAGACTTGGAGGAGAGGAACCACTACATAGTGTGAGTAATGGGAAAAAACAAAGCTGAGCTTGCCAGAGCAGTTCTTTCTAAATCGGGCTGACATCACGAAATGCCCTGGCCCTAAAGACAAGGGCATTGTTTCTCCTGAGTACTTAGTCCCACTCCCCCTCTCCAGCCCAGCACTGCCAGGCCAGGACTCTGTTCTCATACCTGCCCGGGCAGAGCCAGACGCGACAAGGCTTCCAGCCTCCCTCACATTCTCTGACTTTGTAAAATTATAAGTCACTTCGAAGACCAGAGAAAAACCATCAATACAGTCTAACAAAAAGTTAGACATACCTGGTTTGAGGTCATAGTGTATGATGGGAGGTTTTATTTCATTTAAGTACTTTAAAGCATTCACAATCTGCATGATAATGGATCGCGCCTCTTTCTCCGACATTAATTTGTGCTGTTTCAGGTAGAAGTCCAGGTCATTGCCCTCACAGTACTCTAATACTGTACAAAACCTAAAGACAAATAAACCGACATTTGACGGTGGGAAAGAACAAGCAGATTAAGACTTCTTCAACCAGCCCCAGTGAAAACCAGGTAATTAGCTTCTTGCTCTTTTCTTCATTCCTTAAAGTACTGTTCTGTTCTTTATTCGGTAGTAGCTACTGAGTGGCTGACAGGAAGGAGAGCCCTGGTGGAGAGCCTTCACAGCCTCCATATGGCAATCTAGGTGTGCCTCAGTTCACCCAGGACATTCCTCTTCTTACATCCAGACTATACGAAGACTGACAAGAGCTGTAACGTACGTCAGCTAGGTATCTTTTCAGGAGGCTCTGCCGTGCTCCAGTTCTAAGTGAGCATACTGTGATCAGGTACACAAGTCTCAAAGCAAACATTTCATATGACCCGAGTGCTGACAGTAGGATAGAATCTACGGTTTACCCAGGTCCCACGAATTGGTTACATGTCATGTCGTATGGCAGTCTGGCACAATACTGTACTATAATGTCTCCTTGCTAAACACAAGGTATAAAAGAACTTTTATTTTTTATTTTTTTTTTAAAGATTTTATTTATTTATTTGAGAGAGAGGCAGTGAGAGAGCATGAGCGAGGAGAAGGTCAGAGGGAGAAGCAGACTCCCCGTGGAGCTGGGAGCCTGATGCGGGACTCGATCCCGGGTCTCCGGGATCATGACCTGAGCCGAAGGCAGTCGTCCAACCGAGCCACCCAGGCGTCCCTAAAAGAACTTTTAAAAGCACAGTATTAGGATGCCTGGGTGGCTCAGTCAGTTAAGCATCTGCCTTCAGCTCAGGTCATGATCCCAGGATCCTAGGATCGAGCCCTACGTGTTGCTCCCTGCACAGCGGGGAGCCTGCTCCCCACCTGCTCAGTGGGGAGCCTGCTTCCCCCCTGCTCAGCTGGGAGCCTGCTTCCCCTCTTCCCTCTGCCTGCTGCTCCCCCTGCTTGTGTACTCTCTCTGTCAAATAAATAAAATCTTTTAAAAAATAAATAAAAGCACAGTATCTGTGATTCTAACAAATGTGTCATTACATAGTATGAGTTTTTTCCTCCACTTAACATCAATACATCATACAGACCCAAAAACTATGTACCATTTGTAGCATTAAGGGTCACGTGTCTTCTATCTTCCAAGCCTGTTATAAACCAAAGTAAGGGTTCTGGAATTGTTTGAGTAAACCTGAGAGATGAAGACCTTTTAAATTATCCTAAGCTGTGACAATGTGGGTGTTAACACTCAGGCTCTAGTCAGGAAATAAAACAGAGAGGTTTTAATGCAGGGCACCCATCACATGGATGATGGAAGAGCTGAGAGGGTAAACTGGCCAGTGAGGCACTCCAGAGATCATCTAGACAGGAAGCCATCAGCACCCTAAGGCCAGAGGGCCAGATGGCGGAGATGGTGCAACCAGAACTGAGGGTCACCAAGAGAGACTGGAATCACAGTGGGAGTGGGGATGGGTGTGTGTATGGGGGTGTGTGTGTGTGTGTCTCTCTCTCTCTACCTGCCACCAACTCTGTCTCTGCAGTGGCTGACCCCAGCTGAACAACAACTGACACAGGAGCTTGGGAAAAAAAGCCTACAAGGGTCAACTCATCCAAGATGCAGAGCAGGGGAAGGGTGAGGAGCAGAGCCGAGAGCAAACACACTCGGGACTAGCACTACGGCCCCCAGGCAATCTGAGGCCTTCAAAAAGCTCCGCGATGGGAGGTGGACAAACATGGTCCTATGAGATCCTGAACTGACCAGCTTATGTTTCTTATGAAACACACTAGGGCATGTCAGCACACTATTTAAGGATAAGTTAGCACACTATTTATTAAGGATAAATATCAAAAATTTATAAACTCTCCAATCTGAGACACAGACTCTCGTGCTTGGTCTATGTATTCCTTGACCCAAGTGCAAGCTTAAAATAAAATCTCACTTTAACACCCAAACAACTCTCAGAAGATTTTATAAAATGGTGAAAATTCACCATACACACAATAGGAGGACCAAAATAAATTCAAAAATAGCAGACAACCAAATCAATTCCTCAGATTAGTTAAAAGTGTATACATGATTCAAAACTGCAAATAATCCAAGTCATACTTATTTTTGAGATTTTTTTTGTACTTACATTTTGAGGAGTAGTGGCGACGGGGTGGGGGGGAATGACAGTCTATCTAGTATTCAAGAAATTTATTCAAAGCAAAAAGGTAAGGCCACCCTGTGGAGACCTGTTCTCTACCTAGATAGTCATCTAAACTCCATCCACGCTAACCACACACTGACTATGCCAGGTTCAAGGGTCACCCTTCTGGAAAGGGAACATCCCTGAACAGGTGGAAAGAAGGGATCATTCACATTTTCAAAGGGAGTTAAGGTCTCTCCCCTTTTGGAAACATTTCTAAACGTGGGACAGTTCTCGGCACAGAATCTGTGAGACAGCTGCTGTCTGGAATAGGCCAAAACACCCAGAGTCACCCTGCAAGGCGACAAGGAACACCTGCTGGCCAGACTCTCAGGTACATTCTCCTCACTCACTTCAGACTCCTACAGAAAAAACGTTTCCAAGTGCTCAAGTATTTCTAAACCCCTGGATAAACCCAAAGGTGACAGAGCTTACCTATACCAGGTAACATTATATAACAATGCCTAAGAGTATTAAAGATCTCAGGCAAGTCCTTTAACTTCCCTGGTCCACAAATTTCCATCTATTCCGTGAGAGAGCTGAACTGAGATCCCTTCCACCTCCAATCTCCTACATGCCTGTGAGGCTCTACTTCACATGCAGCACTGGGTTATGCCTTCATTTGCCTACATATGCCTACGTTCATTCCAGTTGTATGATAAAATCACACTGCTGGTCCCTCCTTGGAAGGCCCATCACTGTTCATCAGAATCTCCAGCTGGGGCAGACTCCTGTACAAGCCACACTTACTGGTGCGTGTCAGAGGTAGCTGGCACCAACTTGTGACAGTTACCAAGAGCTGATAGTTAAATTTTCAGGCATTTTATGAGCTGGTTATTAAGCCACTGGTGGGTGGGATGAATGGACAAACAAAAGGTGGTACATTCATACAATGGGATATATTTGGTCAAAAACGGAATGAAGTACTGATACATGCTACAGTAAGGATGAACCTTGAAAACACATCTTGTTAAATGAAAGAAGCCAGTCACAAAAGTCTATATACCATGAGTCATTCACATGAAAGTCCAGAATAGGAAATCTACAGAGACAAAAAAAATGATTGGTGGCTGCTTAGGCCTGGGGGCCAGGTTGCGGGAGGGGGAACTAGGGGAGTGACAGCAAAAAATATGGGGTTTCTTTCTAAGGTAGTGAACATGTTCTAAAAATGACTATGGTGATGACTACACTTATCTGTGACTATACTACAAGCCTTGAATTGTATACTTTTCAAAGGGTGAACTATGCGGTATTCAAATGATATCTCAATAAAGCTGGATTTTTTCCAGTGTGAAACTAGACATGCTGGGAAATTCATTATCATAGAATGTGTCCAATACTGTGAATGCGTCCTCTCCCCTCCCCACCCAGCTGGTTGTTGAATATTTACCAGCACACCACTGCACGGATCCTGTGGCTAAGAGATGTACTGCTGGCCCAAATGTGAATTCACACAGGTTCATCTGCCCAGGAATAAATGCACCCGGTTCCCTTGGAGGGCATTTCCTCGACCCAGACTGAAATTCTACCCCATGAGTCGTCAACACACTGCAAGAAACCAGCATCAACTGCTACGCTAAAACCGCACGGCACTTACGAGTCAGTGTCCAGTGAAAAGTAATCATACAGCTTAACTATCCTGGGATGATCCAGTTCTTTGTGAATCCGGTACTCCCTACATGCATGCCTGCAAACAAAGTGGAAAATTAACATTTTGTATTTTTGTATTTTGGACTGTCTTTCAGACCTCTTCAAGGACATGCCTACATATTCTCTCATTGCTCCTTGTTTCTGCCTATGCATTCAGGTCTGGCTGGCCCTCATACCTTTCCTTCATCCTATTTTCACTACTGGTGTCTACCAAGCTATTGAGAAAGTAGCAGGTGCTCAAATATTTGTTGAATGACTTTTACCAACCTTTTATCCCTTTCAAGTTCATTCTATCACTATCTCACCTGTTTAATATTTATACCCAAATACCAAAGCTTTAAAAATTATAAAGAGAGCTTTTTCCTTCCCCTCAAAAGCTGATAATTCATATCTATAAATAAATGTTTATATCCTGGGGATACAACAAGATCAATTTTGGCATTTAAACTCCTTGGGTAAAAGGATTACAGATTATATAAGGCGATATTAGCAGTGCTTTGTATTTGTTTTAAAATTCTCCTTATAATATGAAAGGGCTATCAGCTTTACTTTCTTCTAATGTGAAACTGATAAAGAATTATGGAACCCGGGATGCTTGGGTGGCTCATTCTGTTAAGTGTCCAACTCTTGATTTCAGCTCAGATCATGATCTCAGGGGAGTGAGATCCAGCCCCACACTGGGCTCCACACACAGTGAGGAGTCTGCCTGGGATTCTCTCTCCCTCTCTGTCCCATCCCTTCAGCATGTGCCTGTCTGCGTGTGTGCGAGTGCACACCTGCACACTCCCTCAAATAAACAAATCTTTAAAAAAAGAAAAAAAATCACTGAACCCTAGTTTTCTTGGGATGAGAGCTTACATAAACATATTAACTTTTTTTTAAGTGCTTTTCCAATTTAAAATCATTTAGTAAGATTAGGAACAAAAACAAACCATATAATCTCACATATTCATTGAATTTTAAAAGAATTACAGAATAAGTTTATTCAGTGTAATTACCAATAATTTTTAAAGTATTTCGTTCTTAAATACAAAGAGTAACAGAAAATTTTTAAATTTTAAGTAAGCTAGCACCATTTAATTTGGGGCATTTTCTTATAAGGCAAGACTCAGAAAAGAGAAACTTTGCAGAGTATGGTAAAATAAAACTAAGCTGATGTTTTCTGAAACATGTATTACAATATGACAAAGATACATAAAAAGTACTCAACTAAAGAAAAGCTGAGGAAACAATCAGGGCAAGGAGGAGAGAGGAAAAGGAATCTAAAAGTAATAAACAGGTTTTTCCCAGATGGGAACTATATTTGACCTAAGCTTATTTTTCAAGGTGCCACTTTTGGCAGGATTTTTGTTTTGTTTTGTTTTTGTTGTTGTTGTCTGTTTGGGTTTTTTTTTTTGCTTCTTCTGATACTTCATCATCTTTATGTCTTTCTGAAAAGAAAAGACTTGCCAGCATTTACGCAGAGCAGTTGTTAGGACACCCACTATGCTGGGACCTGGAAATCTGGCCTCGAGTCCCAGCTCTGTGATGTCGCTTCTCTGGACTTCCCCAGGGCTGCTCACGACTGGAGGTTTCAAAGGCTGCTTCCTGGAGATCCAGGCCACCCAAGCCCCTGTGCAGACACTGAGCAAACACAGCTGTGACCCCCACCCCCCATCCCACCTAAGCAGCGTCACACCTGTCCTTTTCAAATATCAAGATTCCATGTGATATTTCATTCAGTAAAATTAAGGTAATGCTGCTCACAAAAACCAAGTTTAGAAAGCTAGGGACCAACCAGATAACCATTTCAGTCATTTCTCACGCTAGCACACTAAAAGTGTATAGTTCTTTGCCATTCTGTTTAAACTTTTTGATTTTGTTGTATATTTCAGAGCAGAGACCAATTTCTCTGTCAAGGTACAGTAAACAGAGGAAACTAAAGGATGTAAAAATTAAGAACCAAAGGGAGGGTCGCTCAAAGTCCTTGTCAACCAGGGCATTATGTCTGGTCACTATGTCAGGCTCTAAGCCCGCTTCTCTGGCCTCATCAGGCAAGCCAGTGGCTCCTGCCACATCCTTCACATTTAGCACCCGAGGGGTTAATGCAATACAAATACAGAAACTTTAATTAGAAACTGGAGGAAATGTATCCAACAATGTTAGTTTTTTACTCTCATAAGTGGATGTATATTTAGACTCCCCAAATGATTTGACCCTAAAAATTAGAAGACTATCATACATAAAAATAAACTATTTCAGATATAATTATTTCTGTGGATAGCTTTATAGGAAATGTTTCATACTATGGAGTTCTTAATATGTTATTTGGGGGAGGTAAATCTTGTAATACTAATGCTTTAATAATGCAAAAGTAAAACAATCAGTTTGCTTTTTGTTTGTTTGTGGGGGAAGGAGAGGAAAGGAGGTTCAGAAAAGAACCCCAAATTAAGCAAAACAATCTTTTAGAGTTCTTCCTTCTTTTTTGCCCAAATAAATGTCTTGATTGCAGATGGGACTGGGAAGTCACTCCCACAATAACACAGCTATCAAAGGCATTACTGTGCAGAAGAACAGCAGCATTTTCTTATGTTACAATGTTACCACACCACCAAAGTGTACACTTTTTAGTTTAATACTAAATTTTTAAAGCACTCTCTAAAATGTTACATGCTTGATATAAGCCTTCTCTAAGTTCAAAGGAGTTAATGACATTTTGCTACTTCACTTATCTATGCAGCCTCTATTCACCAGTATGATTTCATGTCAAGCAAATTCTTCCACAGCAAGGTGGAGGTGCTTAGGAATCTCTCCCCAGGCGCAAGTGGAAGTCACCAGAACCCTGCACGCCCTTCCCGTGTTTGTCGGCTCCGAAATGGCCCCTGCAGAGACGGCTCCCCAGAACGTGCCTGAGTGCCACGATTCCCACCTCTGGTGAGGAAACGAAAGGGTAGTGAGGTACGGCTGGAGCTGGAGCTGGAGCTGGAGCTGGAGCAGTCAAGAGCTTAGAAAAATGAGACCACCCCCTCCCCTTGCTCTATGATGCCGCCTGGCAGAGGAATGTGAGACAGAGCCCCGAGCCCTAGCCAGCAGCCCCTGGAGCAGCTTGCCAAATGCACTGCGGAGGCACACGGTCCCGGCTTCAAGCCCGCGCTGCCACAGAAGCCTAAGGCAGGCAGCAGCCCCTACAGTTAGCGCCCTGTTCCTCGCCAGAGGTCCTTCTCGGGCCAGCCGAAAACCTGCACACTGAGCCCAGGCAAAGTATGGGTCAATCCCAGCCCATGAGCCATTTTCTCATGGGTGACCACGGCTGGCCCCTCACGAAGTCAAGTGCTCAGTGCACACCCGAGACAGAGAACGGCTCCAGGGAGAGCTGAAGAGCATTTCTACTGAGAAGCACGTATTGTTGCAACACCCTCATGCGCTCCTGAGAATCTCAGTATGGCGGGGACATTTCTCCTTTATAACTGGTCACAACAACATGTAGTCTCCTTCTCTGAAGTGCTCCCAGCGTTCACTGTGGCATGCCGTTCGTCCCCGCACGCCAAGTGACCGGAATGCACTTCTAATAATGCAACTGCTCCTCAGACGCATCCGGACCGCAGCTGCCTATGGCGCAGGACGCACATGCAGGGCGCCATGCATAAACCACACTCCGTCCCCTTTCCTGTACCTCTGCTAAGCCCTATGTCCCTTAATGTCACAGGAGCCTCCACTTCTCCAGTGCTGAGCGCCACTGCCAATCTGCGTGGGGGAGGAAGCGCTCCTGCACCCCTGCTAAGTAACAGGGACGTAGCAAGAGTTGCTTTAGTCCGTGCCCCAAGAACCAGGTGAGGACGCAGAAATGAGCTTTAGCAGCCAATTAAAAGGCAACTTCAAAGTGGTCAAAGACCATTGCTATTTTTCCCTCCAAAGGACTATTTGTAAGAAAAAAAAAAAACCAACCCTGCGGCGCCTGGGTGGCTCAGTGGGTTAAAGCCTCTGCCTTGGCTCGGGTCACGATCCCAGGGTCCTGGGATCAAGCCGCACGTCGGGCTCTCTGCTCTGCAGAGAGCCTGCTTCCTCCTCTCTCTCCACCTGCCTGCCTCTCTGCCTACTTGTGATCTCTGTCAAATAAATAAAATCTAAAAAAAAAAAGACCCCCCCCCCAATTGCTTTTATAGAAAGGAGGTGGGTTTTTTTTATCTTAGAGGGTGTCTTGGGTGCCTGGGTGGCTTAGTTGGCAAAGCATCTACCTTTGGCTCAGGTCACCATCCCAGGGTCCTGAGATGGAGGCCTGGCATCGGGCGGGCTCCCTCCTCAGCTGGGAGTCTGCTTCGTCTCTGCCTGCCACTCCTCCTGCTTGTGCGCACGCTCTCTCTCTCTCTGCCAACTAGATCTTTTTTTAAAAAAAATTATTTATTTATTTATTTGACACAGAGAGAGAGAGACAGCAAGAGAGGGAACACAAGCAGGGGAAGCTGGAGAGGGAGAAGCAGGCTTCCTGCCAAGCAGGGAGCCCTATGCGGGACTCGATCCTAGGACTCTGGGATCATGACCTGAGCCAAAGGCAGTCGCTTAATGACTGAGACACAAATGCGCCCCAAATAAAATTCTAAACGGGGGGGAGCTGTCTTCTCCCTTCAGGGTTAGGGCACGTCTAACTCAGTGCTTGTACATACAACAAGGAAACAATACTAAGCCCAGGGAGGGATCCTAAAAGCAAATTAGGTATGCTTGGCCTCCAAACGAAATAAGCCATGAATTCCTATGTTCTGAAGCTCGGGGTCAGGGGAAACAAGCAAAACCTGACATTAGTGGATTGAATAAATTCACACCTGTACATGTAATAATCACTCCTTCTAAAGAAGTCACTCTCCCGGCCCCTCCCTAAATATGGCAGCAGACAGCCATGAGTGGCCTTCAGAAGACAGGCAAGTATAGTAAGCAAGATGCTGAACACGGAGAATTCTGAGAGGGGAACCTGATGGGGAGGTGAGCGCAGCACTGAGGAGCTGAAGGAGTCAAATAAGTACTGCTGAAGCACCCCAGGTGCCCCCCACTGTCTCCTCCATGATGAAATGATTGAAACAGCCGGAAAAAGTCCCGCCCGAAGCTCCCCAGGATCCCCAAAGCATTATCATCTGTTCTCTACAAACAAGCAAGATGATTTCTGAGGCTTTGCTTGTTTACTGTAGCTAATGTTAGACACACAATGGAAAGGGAGGTTAAAGAGCAAGGGTTTTGGATTGAGGGAAGTCTAGATTTAAATACCAGCTCAGCCTTTTCTTAACTATTACTTGCATTCCGTTAAGTTTCAGTTTGCTCATCAGTGAGATGGAACAGTTGCTCACTCTCCTAAGTGTGCCCCCCAGCAATGCACGCACCGCTGTTAACACGGGGCTCACACTGCAGCCGCCACACTACTGAATTCTGACAAATCACACACTCTGGTGTCACTTACTTGTGGTAATTCTCCTTTTTCTCATCTCTCCAGTTTTTATTTAACTGGTGAATTTTCACAGCTACATATCTTTGTTCTGTTAGATCAAATGCCTACAAAGAAAAGGAATATGTTATATTCTGGATAAAAGCTAACAAGAATTACAGGCAAGTAACGGATCTGAGGTTCTATTTAACACATGGATGTACTCAAAACCCAAAATGCATTGTTAAATACAAACAGCCGTGGATGACATTATCGCGTACTTGTTTCAGAGTTACAACCATCTTCTGAAAACCTGTGATCAGATAATTCAGAAGTCTCCAGACGCACTGGCACCAAGAGGCTTAGAAAACAACCGAGCACACACCACAAACAGCTAGCCAGCCCGTGCCTTACCAGTCCCTTCCAAACAGTCTTCTCGGTGGACATCACCCATCTGCCCTCTTGGGACCTGCTCCTCGGGGCTGTACCTCACCCCTCTGCTGACACTGGGACTTGGCAGGCTTCCCTAGCCAGTCCTGCCGCTTCTGAAATGCTGGGAACACACACTACCTGTTCCATGAGAAATAACCCCTCCAGATACACCTTTTCACTATGCTTGTTTAGAAAAATAACCTCATAATTTGTTATACTGTGTTTATTAAAACACAAACAGGAACAGAAATAAAAAACAGCCCTACCCATATATGATAGGTAAATAAAAAGCAGTTTTTGGTCCCAACAATGTCTGAAGTTAGTCACACCAGGTCATTCCTCTGGCAATGTCCTAAGAAAGGGACAGACTTTCCCCAAAGACCGTCAATGCTGGCAAGTCCTCTGCCAGCTAGGTAGTGCTGTATCATAGAGGGAAGAAGGGAAACGGGTGGGTTTTTGAGGATGCTGGGTGTAAATCACAACTTGATAAAGTGAGTAGTATTTTAATAGGAAATTTCTATTATACAGAAGAATTTACAGAAGAATTACACAGAAGAATTTACAGAAGAAGAGGAATTCCTTTGAAATGAAGTTTTTCTTAGTTTTTAAAGTTCAGATGAGAAACTTAATACTTCAGTTCCAACACTATTACCACCATCTGCCAGTTTCTGCAACTGTATGAACAGATGAAGGTAAGAGGCAGAGGAAGAGTCCATGAACTAGTGATGATTATTGTTCAACAGATCTTTTAAAATGTATGCTACCTCTAGGAAAGCACTAAATGCAAGAGAGGGCTGCTCAGAAAAGAAACTTCCAATTTACACTAAATTTAAACCAGTAGTTTTAAAAATACAAAAACCATACAATTCAAATAGAATTATCTTATTTCACAGAAATGAAAATTCTTACAGACCCTGGAGTCCACCTGCAAGCTTGTACACCATCTTGGCTTCACAGCAGAGAATGATTTCAAGCCATCAAAAGCCAGATCAAATAGCACTGAATTTACGAGAGCACTAATGATACTACAAGTGTCCTTCTCTCCACCTACCACACCATATTTCTGAGACATTGAGATACTGAGATATTTCCAAGACATTGTGATCCACCACTGATTTTAAGAAGGGCTTCTGGAGAGTGGAGAAAAACAAAAGAACTATATGGAATGTACACTACACTGGAGGAACCATCTAAATTTCAGGAATGTTTAACGGTTTAAGGAACACACTAAGGGAAAAGTAGGATGAAGAAATCAGACGAGCAACTGAGAAGTACCAACAATAAATTTTGATGCTTTAAAAAAGGAGTTGTCTCAATTCTGGGTTTAGAGCCAAAAGAATTAAAAGCAAGGTCTCCAAGAGCTATCTGCACACACATGTTCAAAGCAGTGCTATTTATGACACACAAGACGCAGCAGCAACCCCAATGTCCACTGCCAGATAAATGGATAAAGAAAAGGAAGTATGTGCATACAATGGAGTATTATTCAGCCTTAAAAGAAGGAAATCCTATCACATGCTTCAACATGAACTCTGAGAACATTTTGCTAAGTGAATTGAGGCACCCGCAAGAAGACAAATACTGTGATTTCACTTATAGAGGTATCTGAAAGTAGTCTAATTAGCAGAAATGGAAAGCAGAACAGTGGCTGGCAGGGCTTAGGGGAGGCCAAGAGAAGAACTATTGATTAGTGGGCAAAGTTTCAGTTTTCTAAGATGAGAAAGTTCTGGAGATCTGTTTCACAAGAACATAAACATACCTAACACTACTCAACTGTTTTAAAAAATGGTTAATGATGATAAATTTTGTGTTTTTTTACAATTGAAAAAAATTATCAAAAATAAAAAATAAACTGTATGACTCAAGAATGAAAACAAAAACAAAGAAAGCAAAAGGAAGGAAAAACTAAAATCAAAAGTTAATGAAAAGAAAAACCCAAATTAAGCAGTACACTTGATCAACAAAATAAAAAGTTCATTCTTAGAGGGAAGAAAAAAAACACTGACCAACCTCTCTGACCTATCAGTTGGGATATAAAAATAAATGTTTCATTAAAAAAAAAAAGAGAAATAACTAGGGTATGGATGCTATTTTTAAATCAAGGTGAAGCAGAACATTTTGTAGGAAAATTAAATTATCAAAAGAGACTTGAGAGGGGGGAGAAAATATACGTAAAACAGTATTAGCAGAAGGAACTAAAAAGGTGGTCAAAAAGTTTTCCTGTACAATGATATCCACCTATGGGATTCTGAGTCTGCTCTATCTTTCAAGGGGCCAACAGTTGGGGGTGTAGATATACATAGGAACAACTTATTCTGGAAAACTAGAGCACAGAAGCCAGACAATGCTGCTTACACACAAAAGACAACTATGGGCCAGTCCCACTTACAAATAGATAACAAAATACGATATACTAGAAAATCAAGCCCAACAGCACATTAAGAATAATATTCTAGCTCTGGAAGTAGATAGTGATGGTACTTGCACATTATGAATATACTTAATGCAAATGAACTGTATACTTAAAATGGCTAAAATGGCAAATTTTATGAATATATCCCCACAGTAAAAAAATTAACATTAAAAAAGGAAAACCGTCAAATCATTATATTATATACCTAAAACTAATAAAACATCGTGTGCCAACTAGACTTCAATTTAAAAAGAATACACACACACACCCCCACACGAGGCACTAACAGTTTTTGGAAAATATAGTTGTTTTTTTTTGGTAACAATAAAAAGGTAGGGGTAAGGGCGCCTGGGTGGCTCAGTGAGTCTGCCTTTGGCTCAGGTCATGATCCCAGGGACATGGGATTAAGCCCTGCATGGGGCTCCCTGCACAGAGGGGAGCCTGCTTCTTCAGATGTCTCAGTCCCTGCTTGTGCTCTCTCTCTCAAATAAATAAATACAATCTTCAAAAAAAAAAAAGGGGGGTGGAAGATAGAACTCGTTTTTACTGTTTTTATCTGAAATGAAAACTAATTATCTTGTCCAAAAGATTTCCCATATATAAATTCATAGGGCATAACATAAAGCCCAACAGTGAAGGCCGAACCGCATGAAGAGGGACTTCACAGGGCCATGTAGTAAAGACCATTTAATAAACGGATTCTGCACGTAAAAGCCTGGTGCCAGAAACACCTAGAAACTAAAGGAGGTGGTGACTGGTACACATGTTATTAGATCTGCAGCTATCCTGAAAACCAGCTGAATTCCTCATTTAGCACAAACCAACTGGAGGCATGGTGGTCTGAACTTCACTGGCCTGGCTGAAACCAGGATGCTCCTTCGAACACCAGAGCTACTAAACACTTGGACTTAGAAGATGAGAACATTTTAAAAAACAAAAAGCCGGTTTTCAAGTAAGAAGTAATTTTAACACATCTATTTTGTTAAAAATTTTTAAGAATAAAAGCAGGGGTGCCTGGGTGCCTTAGATGGTTAAGCGTCTGCCTTCAGCTCAGGTCATGATCCCAGGGTCCTGGGATCAAGCCCCCCATCAGGCTCCCTACTTGGCGGGAAGCCTGCTTTCCTTCCCCACTCCCCTTGCTTGTGTTCCCTCTCTCGTTATGTCTCTGTCATATAAATAAATAAAATCTTTTTTTTTTTTTTTTTAGATTTTATTTATTTATTTGACAGACAGAGATCACAAGTAGGCAGAGAGGCAGGTAGAGAGAGAGAGGAGGAAGCAGGCTCCCTGCCGAGCAGAGAGCCCGATGAGAGCTCATGACCTGAGCCAAAGACAGAGGTTTTAACCCACTGAGCCACCCAGGTGCCCCAAATAAATAAAATCTTGAAAAAAAAAAAAGAATAAAAGTAACACATACTTATTTCTAACAAATGTAAGTGAGGCAGAAGTACAGAACCAGAATAAAAATCACCACAATTTCACTACCCAGAAAGGAGTGTTTTTCCTTCCTGTTTTTTTATTTATCAAACCGGAAAATAGGGCAAAACTACTGTATCCTGCCTTAGTTACTTAATTTTACGGGAAGCATTTCTTCTCATGCTTAAAGTGCTTAAAGTTTCTGAGTTTGAACAAGTAAGTATCAACCCACAATTATCACTATTCTTAATGTTCTCCAAGTTGGTAATAACCAAGAATTCAATCCTGAGACTTACCTTGTAAACTTCACTGAAACCTCCTCTACCCAAAAGATGTAACAACAAGTATCTGTCATTTAGCGTTGGATGATCTTTAAATCTGTGGGAACAGAGAATACAGAACATCCTGAGATTAAGGAATCCACAACCTTCCATACTGGCGAAATTCCCAAAATTTCCCACACGCTATACACATGATTACAGCGGCTGCTGACGGTGTGGGGACAACACCGATACAGCGAGTTGGGAACAGGAAGCTATACGGTTCACGGAGACCGCCTGACGACAACGGACAGCACTGGCTGTGACGCCCTAAGGCAGAACTGCTAGGCTCAGCGTAGCCACAACTGGACCCGTGAACGTTGCTGACCTTCTTCCCTTTCTGAAAGGGAGCTGTGCAACGATCACCGCTAACCACTTGCTCTAAGGTGAGGGGGTGCAGACTCCACCAGACCAGGGATTTTCGCACCCTGCTACTCACTTCCTCCAAAGTACTCAAGAGCCACATGTTCCCACCATTCCAAAACGAATACAAAAAAGTTCCAAGATATTTCACATGGCCTTAAAAACAGATCTGATTATTAAGGAAGTCCCATGTTCTATATGCACTCATGTTCTCCCTTTAAGACAGTTTCATGATATAACTGCCCCCCCCAGAGGATTCCACCTTGTGTTGTTTTTTAACAATAAGACAAAGAAAGGAGAGATACTGACAAAAATAACTTCACAAATATTTCTACCTAATTCTGGATTTTAAACAGCCCCACTATTAGTCCTGATAATATTTTCATTTTGAGACACTGACGTGCCTGCAGAGAAGAGGCGACACGACCGTGTGGCGGTCAGCTCTGGAGCGGTTTAGTCAGTTACGGGGCCCTGGTCAGGCTGACTGACGTTCACCGCGCTACTGCCAAGATGCGCTTACAGCACCGGGCACGTGGCACTGTGCCTGACACACAGAGAGCTCAGTCACGGGAACTTTCACAGAAAGGAAAGTCCACGGCACCCCCTGGCCAAACAAAAATACACAAGCTATGGCTACGTCCAAAAAAATTCATGTTTCAGAGTCAGAAACACATGGGAAGGAACAGATTATGGACCAAAGCTACTTCCCACTTTAATCTACTTTTCAGCTACAATCCTTTAAATGACTTATAAACAAAGGTGGGCATTCATCTACAGTTGATGCGCTGAACTTGAGAGTCTTGTTTAAAATCCTAACACCCAAATGGCCCTTAAAGGTCATTCCAAAACTAGTGCCGTCTTGGGGCCCCTGGGTGGCTCAGTGGGTTAGGCCTCTGCCTTCAGCTCAGGTCATGATCCCAGGGTCCTGGGATTGAGCCCTCATCAGGCTCCCTGCTCAGCGGGAAGCCTGTTTCTCCCTTTCCCATTCCCCGCTTATGTTCCCTCTCTCACTGTATCTCTCTGTCAAATAAATAAATCTTAAAAACAAACAAACAAACAAACAAGCAAAACCAGTGCCACCTTAAGCCGGTATCATTCCATGACACCACACTGTCACCCATGCTTCCATTTAGCAAAGCTCTGCAAGAATCTGAATATAATACAGTGTATCCCAGTCACTTATAAATGCGGAGCTGTATTGTTTTAGTGACCTCTACTTGGGTAAAGTGCTATAATACATGTACAGATAGTAACATATAAATCTAATATATTTACATATATTTAAATTAAAGCAAATCATAGTTGTGTTCACAAACCTGTATTGTATCTTGCAACAGAGCTAAATATACCATGGAATCATTTACCCAATTTATAGTAAACAGAAACATCATTCTTGACCATTCATGTCAGAAAGTGTTCCGCAGTCCCCAACCCAACATACCCCCAAGTTGCTTACTGTGAATTATCTTCATTATGTATCCTTTTTAGTTCCCTGATATGTAGATTTCTAACCCTTTCTAGTCTTTCCAGCTCTGCCTGGATCTCTGCTTCTTCCTAAAGTGAAAAGGAAAGAAATACTCAGAACATAGGACACTACCTTTTCAGAATCTCATTTCAAAAATAGCAGACATTTCTCTTTTGAAAAATGAAAGGAAAATGGTGTTTTTTTTGAACTGAAAAAGATTTTTTTAAGAACTAGAAATTTAATCATAAAAAGCAAGCCCACAGCAAATAATAAATAAAATTCAAACCATACAAAGGAGTACAAGTAAGAAATAAAGCTTTCTGCTCTCCTGATCCCTCCTCTCCATCACACCCACTCCTCAGATGTAACTGCTATTAAATCTTGTATAAATGTCCAGAAATGTTCTCTGTATTGACATACAGGCACATCATTTTTTTTTTTTTTTAAACAAAAATCAGATTCTCTATCTGGTTCTGCTTTGTAAGTATGGATCATGCTTGGTGCCTTAAGTTCCACTGATTTAACAATCTCTGAGAACCCAGTAGGAAAAGCAAACACATACCAACAGCAGTTTATTAAATGCTTATTGACCATCATCACTGTAAGCAGCATCTACCAAAAATGTATGGGTTATTAAATTTAGGAGACGCCCAATCTATAGCCAAGATGCTTCTAGGAACACTGTTAGTAACAATTTTTATGTGGGTGCCATTGTGTTACAATATAGCTTGTATAAGACCTTCTCCTCTTAGCCAGTTTAGGCAAGAGATAAGAGCTACTATGTGATTTAAAATATCCTGGGAGTTTTGGGTAACTGGGTGGCTCAGTTGGTTAAGTGGTTGCCTTCAGCTCAGGACATGATCCCAGGGTCCTGGGATCGAGTCCCTCATCAGGCTCTGTACTCAGTGGGGATCCTGCTTCTCCCTCTCCTTTCCCCTCCCCCCCATATGCATGTGCGCATGCTCTCTCTCTCTCTCTCTCCCTCACCTATGTGCACATGAACTTTCTCTCAAAAATTATTTTTAAAATAAAAATATAAAGTATCCTAAGAGTTTTCATATCAAATCTGAACCACCTGCTTGTATTATGTATTTAATTTTTAACCATAAGGAGAACTACTTATGAAGTTGTTTTTTTTTTTTTTTAAGAATTTATTTGACACAGAGAGAGATCACAAGTAGGCAGAGAGAGAGAGGAGGAAGCAGGCTCCCTGCCGAGCAGAGAGCCTGATGAGGGACTTGATCCCAGGACCCTGAGATCATGACTGAGCCCAAGGCAGAGGCTTAACCCACTGAGCCACGCACGTGCCCTGTTTTGTTTTTTAAAGATGTCATTTATTTATTTGACAGAGAAATCACAAGTAGGCAGAGAGGCAGGCAGAGAGAGAGGGGGAAGAAGGCTCCCCGCTGACCAGAGAACCCGATATGGGACTTGATCCCAGGACCCTGAGATCATGACCTGCGCCGAAGGCAGAGGAATAACCCAGCAAGTCACTCAGGCGCCCCTACTTATGAAGTTTTATGACATATCCAGAATTATCTAATGGTACATCACTGGCTGAAAAAGTGCTCCCATTGGGTGGCTGGGGTTGACTAAAAACTGAAAGACATTCCATCATTAGAAATACAAGAGGGGAGGGGTGCTTGGGTGGCTCAGTGGGTTGAGACTCTGCCTTCGGCTCATCATGTTCTCAGGATCCTGGGATTGAGCCCCACATCAGGCTCTCTGCTCAGCGGGGAGCCTGCTTCCCCCTCTCTCTGCATGCTGTTCTACCTACTTGTGATCTCTCTCTCTCTGTCAAATAAAAAAAATAAAAATCTTAAGAAAAAAAAAAAAAGAAAAGAAAAGAAAAAGAAATACAAGAGTAGCTTAGCTTGCTGAGCCTCCACCTCTTAATTTCGGCTCAGATCATGGTCTCAGGATCCTGAGATTGAGCCCTGAGTCTGGGTCTATGCTCAGCAGGGAGTCTGCTTGAGGTTCTCTCTCTCTCTCTCTCTCATTAAAACTAATAAGTAAGTAAAATCTTAAAAAAAAATTACAAGATGTGACATAGTCACATATGCTACAAGAAGCAGCATAACTACTCAAGATTTCTGCAGGTATGTCAAACCGTGCCATCTGCCCCAATACCACATGTAAACTAATTTCTCCAGACATATTTTTCTCATTACACTTACCTTTTTAAGATGACCTAATCTGAGTTTGAAGATTTCTTCTTGTTCATGGTATTCTGCTAATGTTAAGCTGGAAGATAATGGCAGAAATACCAGTAAATTATTTAAAATCATAATGTGCCTATTAGAAATACCAAGGCATGTTGTAAGGTATATCCAGTTTATTAAAATAACTAAAAGATTATCTTGCAATCTCTTGACAGGAGAAAACTTCTGTGATTTATCAGATATGACATGAAGGACTACAAAGCCAGAAGACTAATTTGTAAGAAATGAGAATAAGTAAGCTATATTTTTACGTTATTTATGAAATGAGTTTCGTCCATACAATCTCGTGAAAATCCATTGGGAAAGGCTGCCAAAAATTATATGCTTAGGTTTTGTTTTTTTTTTTTTTTAAGGGAAAATAATAAGCCAATGGATTTGATTATTTCTGATAACTCTTAGACGGTGCTACTATTATAATAAGAAAAATGACATAGTGCAAGAGTCCAAGATTTGGAGTCCGAGGTCTAGGGTACAAAGTGCCACTCAGGCCACCAGGGCCATGTGACCCTGGACACTCAACTTTAACTAAAGTCTTAGTTTTTAAAAATGTAGCAAACAATGATCCCTATCTAACGAAGCTGCTGTGCCTATTAAATGAGAAGGTGAAATACTCCATCAATTGTGAAAAGGTATTTAAACACAATTCCCGAAGGGCTGACCTGATGGGGGAGCACTAATTCTGTGTTCCATCTACCCCAACTGCACCCTTACATCTTAAGAATGAGCATTTAAGAAGTGACAGCTTACTCCTTCAACTTCACTCTCTTCACGCTCTAGAAGTACACACATGTACTTCAGAGTTTCAGATGCCACTATTTATATATATATCCTAAACTGCAGGAGAAAGAAGAAACAGCTATGCTATTAACCAGTTAGGGCCACAAAACAGTCGTGAGGTCTGACTAAAACAATATAAGTATAACAAGAAGAAGTGTATCCACTAGGGCTGTGACACCCGTCTCTTCATGGTGGCAGACATACTTACATCCATTAATCCATATCCCATCAGTAAAAAAGGGAGCAATGAAAAACTACAGCTAAGGACTCTCCCCGCCTGAAACAGGTTCAATACCAGGAATGATAATGTGACTCAAGTCTCAGGCTCCAGAGGAATGTTTTTGGCTTCTGGCCAAAGGAATGAGCCAAGTCACAGATACTCTAATTAAAAACTGGACTGAAAGCCTTCTAGCTTGGATCTGACACAGGACTCCAGATGGCAACTGCTTACTGACACACTACTGGCCTGGACTGAATTCTAATTATTGTTCTATGGCTAGGAAACAGCCTACGCCTTCTATTACTTTTAAGCCAATGGTCTTATGCACGAGCATCTGACAATTTTCAAGTAATACTGGAGAGGGAGTCCCTTCACAAAATAAATATAGGAATGACAGCAAAAGAAGACAATGACCAGATTAATGTGTATAACACTTGCCCAGAAACTTTTAAATTTGGGCTCCTACCTGGACTTTCTGAAGGGAAGTATTTTAAATTTTAGAATCTAGTTTTAAACTATTTATTTAAAGAATGAAGATGTTTCCCAAGCTTATTCACTGTATTCTTATCACTATACTCAATGTAATTATTAGTTTATTCATCTGTTCATTTCCCCTAAATAAACCATGAAGTTCCTAAGGCCGGGGCTGTATCCTCTGGCTCTGTATGCCCAGTTTCCAGAATGGGGCCAACTGTAAGCACTTAACACAGATTTATTAAATGAATGTCAAGGAAAAGGCTCCCCAACACATCAAGTATGTATGAAGTGAGTACTGGCGTTAAGCCATCTTTCTCACTAGAATGGGATATCATGGGCTTTTAACAATGGTGTAATTCAAATATTATTATACTTGAGGTGGATTATGGCTTAATATGTTTTTGAGAACTGATATAAAAACATAAAGGCAAAAGACATATTTTAAATAAGTAATATTTAATTAATAAGTAATAATATAGGTAATCCCCACAAGATGGTACCAATGTACCAAAACCCAAATCACACATAAACAACTATTATCATTTGACTACCATGATGACATCATGAAAAGTGGCCAAAGACCATGATGACAAGTTAAGTGACATTATTTCTCCTCCTCAATAAAAAATACCTAAGTAAGATCAGAACTAAGAAAATAAATTAATTTTCCATGGTTTTTATATATAAATTGTTGAGTAAACCCATTAATGTAACTAAAAAGAAAGCTAATGCTCTAGAAATCCCCGTAATTTTTCATTTTGTCCAGTGGCACTCAACGGGACATCAGTATTTTGGGGGAGAGTGTGGTATCTCACAGCTCATGTGAATAAAGAACATACGTTTCATTTTCAGCTCCATTGGTCTTGCTTTTCCTCTGTTTCTGCTCATTGGTCGCTGGAGGGGCCTGTCCCATGGCAGGAGGTTTCCGCTTCGCTAACATTTTCCGTTGTCTTTCTATCTCTTCCCTTTGTGAATTTATCCTTTCCTGCTGCCTGTAGATACAAAAGATATTGCAGAGAAGAAAGTAAAAAAATTGTAACATGGCTGCAGAATAAACACAAATATCTTGGTACCTATAAATTTGACAGACTTCCGAAAAAATAAGCCACTTTAAATCAAGTAGAGAACTGATTTTAACTTTAGGTTGGAAGAGTCCAACAACTGACGACAAAGATTTTTTTGGGTGGGAGTCTGTGCTTTAAGACAGAAATCATGATTATTCTCAGACCAGGAAAGCAGGTAGGAACAATATCCAATTTCCACTACAACCTTATTTTCCGACTCAAGGTAGAATTTTCTTTCATTTTCTAAAAAAGATTTGATTTATTTATTTGTCAGAGAGAGAGAGAGCGAACAAGAGAGAACAAGCAGAGGGAGCTGCAGAGGGAGAAGGAGAAGCAGGCTCCCCACTGAGCAAGGAGCCCAATGTGGACTCCATCCCAGGACCCTTAACCAACTGAGCACCCAGGAGCCCCTAAACTAAGTTTTTCAAAAACAAATACATTCAGAGAAAGCATAATGAGGCCTTGCAACTCATAAAAACCTAGGGAATGGGACATAAAATGAATTCATAAAAAACATAAAGATTCTTCAGATATCTAACACCATTGCCATTAAAGGATTTCCTAATAAGAAGTCAGAATTTTCTATAATAAGCCCATTTGCAAATTAGGACTCAAGGACTCAGTAAAAATACCAATATAAGAAAACCACTTTCTTTCATGTATGCCTAACAGATATTAAGGTTTGGAGACCTGGCATATTAAAAATACAAAAAGATTTGGAACTAACCATTTA
This sequence comes from Mellivora capensis, assembly GCA_004024625.1. Classification (NCBI taxonomy): domain Eukaryota; kingdom Metazoa; phylum Chordata; class Mammalia; order Carnivora; family Mustelidae; genus Mellivora; species Mellivora capensis. Next base: position 18,371 of record PISX010007508.1, on the reverse strand, counting down.
AAAGACTAAAATCTTTAAATATCCTACCCTAGTTGAGAATCAAATGCTAGCTCCCTTCTCCTTCTCTCTTTACTATGTTTCTCCTACCTCCTTTCCTTGATCCCACCTTCATTTCTGCAGAATAATGGAATCTAAGTTTCTAACCTATTTTTTAAAAATATTTTATTTATTTATTTGGCAGACAGAGATCACAAGTAGGCAGAGAGGCAAGCAGAGAGAGAGGGGAAGCAGGCTCCCTGCTGAGCAGAGAGCCCGATGCGGGGCTTGATCCCAGGACCCCGGGATCATGACCTGAGCCAAAGGCAGAGGCTTTAACCCACTGAGCCACCCAGGTGCCCCTCTAACCTATTTTCAAATGAAATCTGTTCAACCCTCTTCCCAGAACACTGTAGTACTGGGTCTCTTGACCTTCCCTAGACTCCGTGTATTTGTATTGGAAGAATGGCAATCAGAAGAACAGGACTATATTCCAGGGTAGATGCCCATAGTTTATGCTCCCATTATATGTAAGAACAATACTGTTAGCAAGATTAACCTAATCCAAGCATTGTAAATTAAAAAACCATTCATCTGATAATACAATCCTATTGGGATCAGAATGAGCTGGTCACTAAAGTCAATTTAACAACAGAATGGAAATCATAGAGTTTTCTGTTAGTCTGAAAAAGAACTTTTAACTATCATTAAAGATATGCCTCCCCACCAAAACACATGTATATGGCTTGAAAGAATTCTGGACTGAGACTAGAATCCTCAGGTAAAATCACAATCCTCCTCTGACTCAGTGAATGTCTTCAAGGATCTCAGAACAGTCTCTCAAGAGGAGTTTCCCAATCAAAAAACTGGTAAAATATCTTTAGCTCCTTTTCTATCTTTTCACGGACATGAGTGCAAGGCACAGTGAACTCTCTGGAGATAACTATACAACACATAGTTTAAACTATAAACTACAGTGGGCTAGTGGAGAGCCACATAGTTTTGTCTTTGAAGACCAGCTGCTTTGGAAGATTTTTAGCGATCACCTTTATTAAGCATAAAATTAAACTAATTTACTATTGTTTCTAGTCAAGAATCCAAAAATTTGATCTTCGGAGACTCACCAAGAAAGGGGCCCCACAGCCATCATATATATAAAGCATAAAGACAGGGTACGATGATGCTAAAACTTGGGGAAATCTTAAACCACATATGCTAAGAACAAGAGCACTTGCTGGAACATGAAAAAGGGTGCTCCAGGGATCACGATTATATAGAAAAATGATTCCTACATTAATTCTTGATATTCTTGAAATGATTTAGCTACTTACACTTGCAAATAAAAATCTAAAGATAGTTCCATCAGTGATACTTCATTTAGGTTTATTTTGGGAGTGAAGTCAGGAATTATGTCAGTAAACTGTGACTTCTCTTAGAAAAGAACCATGTCTTACCAAGCCTCATACCTCCAATACATATGACAGTGCCTTTCAGAATCGATCCTTAAATATTTCTTGGATTGCATCAATTTTAGAGAATGACTGCCACTCATCACCCATGGAAAGACTACTTCCACTATCTTTTATAGAGGTGTTGATGATCTGATAAATCCATCTCACTCAAATCTAAATAATCCTATTTAAAAAGCCATTACCCCTTGGGACGCCTGGGTGGCTCAGTTGGTTGGACAACTGCCTTCGGCTCAGGTCATGATTCCAGAGACCCGGGATCGAGTCCCGCATCGGGCTCCCAGCTCCATGGGGAGTCTGCTTCTCCCTCTGACTTTCTCCTCGCTCATGCTGTCTCACTGCCTCTCTCTCAAATAAATAAATAAAATCTTAAAAAAAAAAAAAAAAAAGCCATTACCTCTAAAAGAAAACAAGACAATCAGCCTTAGGCACCATTATAGGCTGAAACAGGTCACCTAAAAAGATATGTTAAAGTTCTAACCCCCAGGACTTCAGATTATAACCTTTGGAGGTAGGGTCATCGAAGAAGTCATTAGTTAAAATGAGGTCAGAGCCGAGTGGGGTAGGCCCTTAATTCAATATGACTGGTGTCCTTACAAAGGGAGAGAAGACACAGGACACACAGGGGGAACACCATGTGAAGATGGAGGCAGAGATCAAAGCCATGCTCCCCCAAGCCACAGAATGCCAAAGAATGATCCTCCCTAGAGGCTTCATAGGAAGTACGGTCTGTCAACACCGCAGGTTTGGATTTCCCGCCTGAACTGTGAGAGACTAAGTTTGTTGTTTCAAACCACCTAATTTATGGTATTTTGTTACAGTAGCTCTAGGAAATGAATACAGACACCTTCAACAGAAAATTGTCTTCCAGACTCCAACCATACTGTACATAGCCAGTAAGAGAGGTATTAAAAAATAAATGCACATATTTTTAGACATCCATTTTAACCAAACTATTTATCATGGAGTTTCTTATACACAAAGAATAATCATTTACAAAGATATCAAATATAGCCTTTACAACTGAAGAATTTCAACTTCTGCATTAAAACGGAAAAGGAATTAATTTATTAAAGTGAAACTCTAGAAAATAAAATACCTGTAATCAGTAGACACTAGCCAGAAACAGTTTCACAAGAAAAGAGATGGGTATTCTGTAATTTATAGAACATAAAACCATGAAAAAAAATGCTATCTACTTGGGAAGAACAATCCCTAGTTAAGGATCTCATTTAGACAGTCCCAATTGCTCTCATGGCTCTACAGCAAAGTCACCATTTCGTACTCTGTAATTTCCAGAACCTTCTGGGCCTCAGGGACTTGCTTACAGTATAAAATATTGCTATCAGCTAAAACTGTGAGCACTTCTTAAAAAGAAAAAAAAAAGTAATTACATTTTATATCTCTATACAAGCACACTATCATTTTCAGTCCAAGTCTTTTGACATTTTAGAGATCGCCATCTAAAGACTAACAACCACTGGGGCGCCTGGGTGGCTCAGTGGGTTAAAGCCTCTGCCTTTGGCTCAGGTCATGATCTCAGGGTCCTGGGATCGAGCCCCACATTGGGCTCTCTGCTCAGTAGGGAGCCTGCTTCCTCCTCTCTCTCTCTACCTGCCTCTCTGCCTACTTGTAATCTCTGCCTGTCAAATAAATGAATAAAATCTTTAAAAAATAAAAATAAAGACTGACCACTGTGAAAGACTGGCAGGAGTCACCATCACATCTGGGACTCAGGCTGAGCACTAGGTGGCTTTTTGGCCAGTACTGGGGATGTATCTTCGGGTCCCATTCTAATGAAACTGGATGGTGTGCTACTTTCAGGGCAATTTGCATGACCTGGTCAGGGTGTCATGCCTCGGTGTAGCAGCCATTTCCACCGCCCTGGTGCCTTTCTGCTCTCACCAGCAACCTTCGCTTAGCACTTGGAGGGGATGTCATGTTGAGCCTCTGGCACCTGGCCCAACTTGAAAGGCTTTGTTTTTCTTCCTGGGTACTGTATCTCTGACTCAAAGGCCAGCCTCTTACCACACCCAAATTACACATACTCAAGGTACTTGTGTGAGGCAAAGACATACCTAAGCCAAATGGAGGGTTATGTAGCACATAAAAAAAACACTGACTGCTAATGTGCAATCCAGAGGTTAGTATTATTAGTAAGATCAATATCTGTACTTTATTTCAGGTATAAATTTGTTATTTCTTTAAGTTTCATTACTATTAAAGGTGTTCCACACTCTCCACTCACTCACTGCTCAATAAAAAAGGAAAAGCAGTCTATGGAACCCTCCAACTCACGGTGACCTACAGATCTAAAGTCTAAGAGCCCACGATTAAAAACACAATGCCCATCCCCCAGTCCCAGATGAAAATAATCTAACAAATAAAGGTAAATAAGTTAGATATACCAAAAGGTATTATAACCTAAAGATACACTTTTTTTTTTTTAAGTCCAGAGCTAGTATTTGCTATTTACATAGTTGAAATTTTAGGATTTTAAATGTTAATTCCCTCCTTGAAGTAAATACTTGCATGTTTCAAACCAAAGTTATGATAAAGTGAAAGAATGCTTAAGATTGCAAATTGCTGGGGCGCCTGGGTGGCTCAGTGGGTTAAGCCTCTGCCTTTGGCTCAGGTCATGATCTCAGGGTCCTGGGATCAAGCCCTTCATCAGGCTCTCTGCTCAGCAGGGAGCGCCCCCTGCCTGCCTCTCTGCTTGTGTTCTCTCTCTCTGTGTCAAATAAATAAATAAAATCTTTAAAAAGATTCCAAATTGGGACTCCTGGGTGGCTCAGTTGGTTAAGCGGCTGCCTTCGGCTCAGGTCATGATCCCAGCGTCCTGGGATCGAGTCCCACATTGGGCTCCTTGCTTGGCAGGGAGCCTGCTTCTCCCTCTGCCTGCCACTGTCTGCCTGTGCTCACTCTCTCTCTCTCGCTCTCTCTCTGACAAATAAATTTTAAAAAAAAAATTAAAAAAAAAAAAAAAAAGATTCCAAATTGCTGACAGTCGCACACTGTGGCTGGCCCCCAGCCTAACCACTGGCTTAGCCCCTGCCTTTGAGGGAGCCACTATCAAATGACAGGAAACAGTCTCCTTAAAGGGCCTCAGGAGCATATCTTTTAAGGTTCTTCTAGGATTTTATTTTGTTTTGTACCTAACTCAGGGCGTTCTTCCTTAGGTCCTTGCCCATTTCATTTTTCTATGGGCCCAGAATCAATATGCTTACTGACTCCTCATGAAAATCCATTACATAATTTAAAGGTAAGTCAAGTTCTAGATTTTTCTTCCTTAACTTCAGCAATTGTTTTGTTTTGTTTTGTTTTTAAATTTTATTTATTACTCTGAGAGAGAGAGAGAGGGATAGAAGCAGACTCTCTGCTGAGGAGGGAGCCTGATGAGGGGCTCAATCCTGGGACTCCAGTCTCATGACCTGAGCCGAAGGCAGACATTTCACCCTAACCCACCCAGGCGCCCCCAATTCTGATTCTTTTAGACTTTAATGTAGAACTCATTTACTATTTCTCTGATTACTTATGTCATTTTTTTTCCAGGACTTCCCCTCATTCCCTACAGTTCTTTACACACGTAGGGACTAAAGCTGAATGAAAAGAGGACTACCACAACTAGAATTTTTTTTTTTTTAAAGATTTATCTATTTATTGGGACGCCTGGGTGGCTCAGTTGGTTAAGCGGCTGCCTTCGGCTCAGGTCATGATCCCAGCGTCCTGGGATCGAGTCCCATATCGGGCTCCTTGCTCGGCAGGGAGCCTGCTTCTCCCTCTGCCTCTGCCTGCCACTCTGTCTGCCTATGCTCGCTCGCTCTCTCTCCCTCTCTCACTGACAAATAAATAAAGAAAAAAAAAGATTTATCTATTTATTTGAGAAGGAGAGAGGGAAAGCACAGAGGATAAGTGACAGGGAGAATCAGACTCCCCGCTGAGCAGAGAGCCTGACATGGGGCTCGATCCCAGGACTCCAGCACCATGACCTGGCAGACGTTTAACCGACTGAGCCACCCAGGCGCCCCCACAACTGTTCTTTTTAATAACTACAATTACAGAAAACTTTTCAACTTTTCAACTTCAATTTAACACTGCAGTTCACTTACTTGATAAGGTTCTGGAAAGCGTAACCATCTGTCCATTGTTCAGTAAAAGAGGCCCCATGCCGAACGGTGGTAAAGTGTCCCAATCGCAAGCGGTCTTGCATGCTCTTATCTCTACATGCCATCTTCTCTTGTTTTGACTTGGAGAAAGGACAAACAGAAAAGAACTGTATTTTCCGATGAGAACTCAGATGGAGCACGGTGTTTACTTTCCTCACTATAGTGATCAAAGTTTAGTACAACTGGCTGACCCTACGTGGTCTTTAGAAGTACCCTAAAACTTGAAATAAATTCTCTGAATTAATAAAGAAAAGGGGTTTCCTTTCTATAAAATTAATGAATTAGAAGCTGAATCAACATTCTCTTCAGTATCTCTGACACCAATAGAATAACCCACTTCCATTTTATCAGTGTTCCCTGCCTTTTTAACAGCGTTCTCAAGATTTCAGCAGAAGTAATCACCAATCTGATGGAAACCTTTAGCCTGTAATAATTTATTTCATTAGCAGTACTGCTATTTTTCAACAGAAAATAAATATGTACTAGAGATATAATAAAAAAACTTGTAAGAAATAGTTACTAAAAACTACTAAAGTCACGACTAATCGATTACTATAATAAAGGAAACAGCAAATTAAAGTAGTTACATTCAAGTATATGTCAACTTAATTTTCTTTAAAGCACAAAAAAGTACTTAATTATCGCATTAGTATATACATAAGTTACTCCAAATACCATCTCTAAAATGGAAATGTAACTACTGCTAAGCATTTGCAACAGTAATAGGATATGCAATTCAAAGGACAGGATGAATGTAAGAATGCAGGAGAGCGACACCACAAATAAATTCAACTAGGCCAAGCTGTCCCTGCCCAATCATCACACGCCAAGCAAGGCATGACCAAAAACAATCCCCCCAATTATCATTCTGGATGCTTGTGCCAATGTCCATGTAAGAAAGAATTCTGTCAAATCATATAAAATCTTCTCCTAAAAAGCCGTATTTCAAAGTATTTTCACCTCAGGTGAGGAGTAAGGAGCCCCAGCAATGCCACCCCCTGAGCATCCAGGGATGCAGGGTTCAGGCCACCACGACACTCACCTTTTCTATAAGGAGTTTCTTGCTCATCGTCACACATCGATTTAATCGTTCTTTGTACTTCTCTAGCATCTTTTGCTGCTCGTCAATTTGTCGCCTCAAATCACAGTTGGCCTTCAAGGGGGAAACATTTTTTAAATTAGCTCCAAGGAAGATAAGATTAATACAAAAGCAGTTTTTAAGGAGTCCAAACATAATTTCTTGTTGCTCAATCAAAAGCAAAATTCACGTTCAAAGAGCTAAGAGTAATTAGATTTAAAAAACAAATACTTCATTCCTTTAGTCTCTCTTCCTAAACTTATCTATTTAAGTAAGACGAATTGTTACTACAAGTGGGCATATTTTTCTACTGATCATGATTTACTCCTCGCAAAAGGCAGTTATAAGTAAATCCAGTACATCACATATACCTAAACTGTCGCAAAATAAGAAACCTACAACTGAGATGTTTAAAATATATTCAAAGGTGGACGCCTGGGTGGCTCAGTTGGTTGGACGACTGCCTTCGGCTCAGGTCATGATGCCGGAGACCCGGGATCGAGTCCCGCATCAGGCTCCCAGCTCCACGGGGAGTCTGCTTCTCCCTCTGACCTTCTCCTCGCTATGCTCTCTCACTGCCTCTCTCTCAAATAAATAAATAAAATCTTTAAAAAAAATAAAAAATAAATAAAATAAAATAAAATATATTCAAAGGTGATGAAATACTTTACAGCACTCACAGGATATTTACAAAGGATAATTAAACACAAAAAAATGACAGAATTTTTTTAAAAAACCACAAAATGTTCTTACGGTCAATTATTCTTTGTTTTTCTATTCTTGTTTCCAAAGAAAAAGGGACACGAATTTACATAAATGTTTCTTACCAGAGAAGCCAGGCACACCCATGCCCGCATAAGACAGAACTAACAAGATGAATAAGAGGCCCTAGTTCTCAAGAATGCCAGAATGTAAATACACAGTTAATTTAGCTGTGGTCAGAATGATGGGCTAAATAGTTTGAAAAAAGTCAAACCTCCTGCAATAACAGAGAAGGGAAGAACCACTAACCCAAGTTCAATCCTGACTTGCAATTTTTTAAAACTTATTCTTATATTAACAAAAGATCTCTACTCTTTCAGCAAATAAATGCTACTTTATAATAATGTCCTTGAGTTGTGAAAAAAAAAAAGATCTGGTACTTCCCAATCATATGATGTGTTTCTGAAACTGTAAAAGCACAAATGGAAGCTACTACAGCACACACAATTTTTGAGACATTACAGCTTCATTTTTAAAGTGATCAGTGTACAACGCTTCCATCTCCAATTTCTACTCATATGTATAATTTCTATCACTTCTTTGTATAGAGTTCTATGGACCACTCTATCAAAGGCAAAGTACGAGTATGTGGTGTGGGTAAATGTGACTAATTCACAATAAAGAATCTACAGGGTGCCTGGCTGGCTCAGTTGGTAGAGCCTGTGCTGCCTCATCTCAGGGTTGTGAATTCGAGCCCCATGTTGGTGTAGAGATCACTTAAAAATAAAATCTTAAAAAAAAAAAAAAGAAAGAAAAAGAATCTGCAAGACAAAGACTATGTAATGTTTACATAAAATTCAATCTCCTTTTGGAGGGCGAGGATTCCCGTAAAACCTATAATCAAATGTATGGAATCAATCTCTGGCAGCTTATTTAAACTTTTAAGAACTCTAGGGGCACCTGGCTGGCTCTGTCTACAGAGCATGTGACAACTCTTGATCTTGGGGCCGTGAATTCAAGCCCCACGTTGAGTGTAGAGCTTACTTTAAAAAAAAAAAAAAAATTAAATTTTAAGGGGCACCTGGGTGGCTCAGTCAGTTGAGGGCTGACTCCTTTTAGCTCAGTTCATGATTGCAGAGTCCTGAGACCAAGTCCCGTGTCAGGCTCCATACTGGGCATGGAGCCTGCCTAAGATTCTCTTTCTCCCCTCCCTTCTTTCCCCCACCCAATCCCTGTTTGTGTGCACACACACTTACTCTCTCTTAAATAAATAAATAAATAAATAATAAAATAAAATACAATAAAAATTTTTTTTTAAGATTTTATTTATTTGATAGAGAGAGCGAGAGGGAAAACAGAGAGGGAAAGTGAGAGGGAGAATCAGACTCCCCGCTGAGCAGAGAGCCTAATGGGGGGCTCGATCCCAGGACCCTAAGATCATGACCTCAGCCAAAGGCAGATGCTTAACCGACTGAGCCATCCAGGTGTACCAAAAGACAATAAAATTTTAAGAACTCTAAATTTTTGTGGTTTTCTAGCACTAACAACTTTGTATTCAGATTTAAAACAGCACCTGCCTACCTCCTGATGCAGCCTTATTCAACATCTCACCAAAATGGAAAACCCCAATGAAACACCTATGCCTGCCTAAAAGGAGACATAAGGAGCACTCATTCCCTGCATTCCAGATCAGAAACACAAATTCTAATCAACTTAAAAAATATGGCAGCTGCCTTCAGCGTCCTCCTTTTTGACACCTCCATTCCTTTGGTATTGTTCTACAGCCAAAGACCACACCCTTCAGAAAACAAGGGAGTGGAAGGTAGGTGAGTAAAGGTAAAAGGTAATGGTGAGTAAAGGGAGCATAAGGTTTCCTAGAAAATGAAAGCAGACATCTTTTTAAAATTCCAAAAGAGGGACGCCTGGGTGGCTCAGTTGGTTAGGTGGCTGCCTTCGGCTCAGGTCATGATCCCGGCGTCCTGGGATCGAGTCCTGCATCGGGCTCCTTTCTCAGCAGGAAGCCTGCTTCTCCCTCTGCCTCTGCCTGCCACTCTCCTTGCCTGTGCTCGCTCGCTCTCTCTCCCTCTCTCTCTGAAAAAATAAATAAGTTTAAAAAAAAAAAAAATAAATAAATAAATAAAATTCCAAAAGAGTACTAAGTCAGGATTCAAGTTTTTCATATAATCCATCTTCACAATCTTAACAGTCAAGTGAAGAAAGATGAGCCCATGATCCTTTTTCAGTCCAGCACAGCTTCTCTGGACAAAAACCCGTTGATACTGAAATTGGGCTACGAGCTCTTTAAACCCACAATCTACCTAATTAAAATCTTGGCAATTCAAGCAGCACCCATATGAAATGAACAAAAACAGGAATAAGAGCAACCCCAAGCAAGCACATATGCTAACAATGAAAGATGGAAGTTAAGTACTGAGTCTAAACATGCCTCTCCTCATGGAAAGGTAGAGCAAAGGAAACAACCAGAAGAACAGACCTAAGTACAGATATTTCTGAGTAAGGAAAGTGAACATCAGCTTGAGAACCATGAACATGATTTCCCTAAAGAATCGAAAGAACATTTTAGAATGCAGCTTCTCATAGTCCATAAAACACAAAAAGACGTGGAGTCTATGAAGTCAGAGGCAAAAACCATAAAGAATCACAAGGTGGAATAAGAAAGTGAATTATGTCGGGGGAAAAGTAAACTAAAAATGTAAATAACAGAATCGAAATTGACATAAGAGATAGTAAACAGCAGAAAATGTAAGGAAGAAAAACTAATGTTTAATGAGATTCAAAAAGAAGATTAATCATATTAAGTAGGACTTGAAGTGATAGAAATAAAGGGAAGAGATCAGGGATTCAAGCTAGAAACCAAGGAAGAGGCCAACTTAAGACAGAAAGAGGCAAAATTTAAGCATAACCGCACATTTCCAGAACAAAAATTTAAAGACCTATGTGTAGACGTACCCTGGCAAAATTTTCTGAAATACAAAAATAAGGGATGACAGTACTATAATCGTCACAGAAAACAGACTACAGTTTGTTCCTTCGGTCACAGTCTTCTCAGAAATAGTAAATACTAAAAAAGAAAGGTGCACACACGTGTATATATATGTGTTACAATTCGGGGGTAAGAGGAGAAGCCTAACAGGTTATGACACAAAAAGAACACTTTTTATACAGGAAGATAAGAGAAAGAATCTTCAGATCTACAAGGAAATAAACAACTTAACACTGATATATCCTTCTTGAAAAATAATGACTTAAAATGTATGCCAGTCAGCTAAAAGTAAGAAGACAAAAACTGTGATTTAAAAAAAAGCCAATTAGTTTAACATGTGTAACTAATTATTGTAAATTAGGTCATGAAACTGCTTGTAATATAAGAGTTATTCTTACATAAACTATTAAAATAATTTAATAATAATCGTCTCAAAACATCAGATGTTACTCAGACTGGGCTTATGTTTTAGATATGTGCTCAATTCCAGGTTTTATACAGAGTGGGAGTCAAGGGGGTATAGCTCAGTGGTAGAGCATTTGACTGCAGAGTGGGAGTCAAACACAATACTTTTTACTATATTTGGTAATTACAGAAACAGGTAAAATTTTCTGGAGGGAGATAACCGCAAATACAGTGACTTTTATTATCTTTGTTAATAAACATTACTTTCGGGACGCCTGGGTGGCTCAGTTGCTTAAGCGGCTGCCTTCAGCTCAGGTCATGATCCCAGCGTCCTGGGATCGAGTCCCACATCGGGCTCCTTGATCGGCGGGGAGCCTGCTTCTCCCTCTGCCTCTGCCTGCCACTCTGCCTGTGCTCGCTCGCTCTCTCTCCCTCTCTCTCTGACAAATAAATAAATTAAAAAAATAAATAAATAAACATTACTTTCTTCAAACAGTCTTGCCCAATAAGACTGCAGATCTGCACCCAGCTGTGTCATGGGAGCCCTTGAAGCTCCTCCAACAATACCTTCAGGGCCCCATGGAGCCAGCTGGAAAACTGTGTTAGTACAAATGATGATCAAACCTACACCTTTCTAAATCACTGGAGAAGATAAACTTGTTAATCAATTTTATTTATAAACCAGTAAGACTTATTTGTATATGCATTTATATGTATGTATATATACAACACATACTACCAATGGCTCAAAATTACTGAAGGAAATGTACCAAATGTTCTACTCAGTTAACAGAATTATGGGTGTCGTATTTCTCAGTGCTCTCAAAATGTATTATAAAGAGCACAGACTGCTTTTAAAATAAAAAAACCAAGTTTTTATTAAGGAATGGGTCAGTCAGTATGCTAGGTGCATATTAAAGATATATTTTTAAAATATCATCGTGTATTTCCTAGAAGTATCTTTTAAATTCCAGATTAGGTTATTTTTGAAGTTTTTCTTGTAAGCACAAAAACCTTTAGACAAATACTCATAAAAGACCTAAAATACAAAAAGCAGGGCTGAAAAGTACCTGTGAAATAGTTTTAAAAATTCAAGAATATGGGCGCCTGGGTGGCTCAGTGGGTTAAGCCACTGCCTTCGGCTCAGCTCATGATCTCAGGGTCCTGGGATCGAGTCCCACATCGGGCTCTCTGCTCAGCAGGGAGCCTGCTTCCCCCCCCCATCTCTGCCTGCCTCTCTGCCTATTTGTGATCTCTGTCAAATAAATAAAATCTTAAAAAAAAAAAAATTCAAGAATATTACCAAAACTTCTCTGAACAGAAAAACAATAATTTTATGTTGTTTCCCACTGTTCCAGATGAAATACAATACTCCATATATCTATTTCTCTAGTATATATTTAAATATTAAAATCCTACAACATAAGATTTCCAATTTAAAGATAGAGCTTAGAATGCAGGTTTGATCCTATTTCCTACTCAGATTCCCTCAGATTAAAGGAAAATATCCAAATGTTATTAACTTTGTTATTTGCTGACAGTAATGATGATATGTGCATAATCCGAACATTCAGAGTGTCAATCAGTGCTTGTTATAAAATCTCTTACCACATTTTAATACTTACTCTTAACAAATCATCTATTCTTCCCTCCTTCTTTTCTAAGTCAGAATTCTTACTGTTTTCTAGTGCAGATATTTTTTCTATTGTGAGGTCAGACTACACAAAGAGAAAACAAATTAAGATTAGTCTCAAAATATTACAGGTCATCATACTTTTATCATTACTCTTCTGGGGGAAAAAGCACTTACTAACACAGATAGCCTGGAATCACATGGCTAAAGAAATTAAATCTGCTTTCCTCACCCATTCTTTAAACCTTGCATTTTGCTACACCTGCACTTCAATTCTGGTATCAAATACATGAATTCTCAAATGATTGTGCATTGAGCAATACAGAAACAAACTACTCTAGAAATGACTAACTTTGAATAGAAAAGGAGTTCAGAGGAGGGAGGACCCAAATCTCTAAAGAACTAATACGCCACCTAGTGGAAACAAAGAACAATCAGATGGGGAGAAATGAAGTTTTCTGAATCAAGTCTGTTCAACTGTCCAAAAGCTGATCATTCAAATAAAATTAAAATCTACTCCTGAAGGTTGTATAGCTCTTAAGATTTAAGAAATTCTCCTAGATTGCCAAGCATCTTGTCTTGAAGGCAACACACTCCCAGGAGGCTTCAAGCAAACACAGTGTTCTATTTGGTTAGCTAAACACTACAGAATGGAGGATGTATCCACTATCCTTTTCAGATACTAACTTTGAATGTTCACAGCATTCCCTAAATTAAAAAGAGTTTCTGAAAACTCTTTAAGGAGGAAATTATGTTGGTGTGCCACATGTTAAAGGAGTCTAGCTAGGTCTTGTCAAAAAAGCAGGTGAAAGGAATCAATAAACTACTTTCATAAAGTAGGGAATTAACACTCACTGTAGTGTATTCTAAGCACTGCCCTAATAAGCATTTTGTATACACTGTCTGAGAGAACTAGAATCAACTACATTCTAAAGACGATTTGTACTCAAGAACTGAGGCCCAAAAAGATAGTGTTAGTTGCAGAGCCAGAATTCAAACTCAGGCCTATAGGTATCTAAAGCAAGTGCTCTTTCCTCAATACCATGCTACAGTATAAGCATTTCTCTGCAACACACTAGAATGGTAAAGAAACACCTCAAAAAGTTAAAGCACCTTCCAAAAGACTTTAATACTCAAAATGCAAGTTCTGAGTATAATACACAAAAATAATGAGGTAAAGTCGGAGAAATAAAGGAAAGACAAAGAGAGGACTCACAGACTGTATTATGTGGTTAGCATTTATTCCTAAGCACATCTTTTCCTCTGTGTATTGACCACTGACTTACCTGGGTCTGTCTGTGCTGGATGGAGATCTGTTTTTGGGAGCTGCCGGAATGCTCTGTGTTACCAGATCCCGTAGAGGAGGGACTATTTTGCTGAGCCTGTAATAAAGGTATATCAACCAATCACTAGAGAGTTTTGCATCTTTCTCCACAGACATTTGTTGTCTTTTTTTTTTTTTTGAGATTATTTTTTAAAAAAATATTCTCTATATCCAATGCGGGGCTTGAACTCACAAACCTGGGATCAAGAATCACTTGTTCCACCAACTGAGCCAGCTAGGCATCCTCCTCCACAAACATGTGTAGGAATGCAAACAAAACGAATTCCTTCTGATGGAAGTCAGGAGTCAGGGCCATGCAGCCAAGATGAAAGTGAAACAATTTAAATGAGAAGCAAGGTTTAACATGATAGCATGGATCATGTCCCTGTAGATAGTCTGAAGTATCAAATGGTCCCAAATGAATTTTTAAATATGTAAATTAGAGAAAATTAAAAGTTATTCCTGTAATAACATGTCCTTTTCACTTATATGGCAATATGCTTTTGTCAGAAAAGGCTGGCGTAGCATCCGGGAAGAACGAACTGTGAACTACTCTTCAGAATAATCTTCTAAATCCATAGACATTATCCATGAGCACACACTGGTCCAAAAATCCAGGATGATTTCCAATATTGTCACTTGCTGACTGTAACTTTCATACACAAGTGATAGGGCATTCTAAGACATTTTAAAATTCACAAGGCTTAACTTTTTTTTTTTTTTTAAGATTTTATTTATTTGACACAGAGAGAGCAAGAGAGCACAAGCAGGGGGAGCAGCAGAGGGAGTGGGAGAAGCAGGGAGCCCAATGTGGGGCTTGATCCCTGGACCTGAGATCATGACCTGAGACGAAGGCAAATGCTTAACGAACTGAGCAACTCAGGTACCCCAAGGAGCCTTAAGTCTTAATATAATTTAACTATTTAGGAATATATAATCATACTCCCAAAAGTCCTTTTACTTTTTTAAGATTTTATTTGAGAGAGAGAGAGAGAGAGAGAGAGAGAAAATGATGGGACTAGGGGATGGAGGGAGAGGGACAAGCAGACTCCCTGCTGAACACGGAACCCGATGTGGGGCTTGATCCCAGGACCCCAAGATCGTGACCTGAGATGACATCAGACACTTTGACTGCGCCGCTCAGGCACTGCCCTCACCATCCTCTTAAAAACAAAACTGAATCTAACACGATACAACCCATCACAGACATAATTGGGAAATACTGGATATTCTGAGGATTATGGGCTAATGGCAATACATCTACTGCTACCGTCTATCAGAGAATGTATTGTTTCCACATATGTGAATTTTCTGATACTGTCTATATATTCCTTAAACTATTTCTCTTCTTCATTAACATTGGACCAATGCTATGCCCACCATCTACTGAGTAAGTACTGTCCACTGTTTCACTGTGATGGTCACAGGCCAATCTTTACAAAACCCTATATGGTAGCTATTATTATTTCCATTTATAGATAAAAAAAATGCAAATCAGAGCTATTAAGATAGTAAATGGGAGGGACAGCATGAATTAAGGGCTACCTGTATGCCCACGAACCATTCTCAAGGGCCACAGCAGACTGACTGGCTCTCATCAACAATTAGGGATACTATCCCAAGCAGGCCACAAGCAAGCTAATAAGCACGTCATACACACAATCATTTTGAAGGCTCACAACAGTCTTGTAAGAGGGTAGGCAGTATATCTCCATTTGTATTTATTCATTCAGTAACTGCTCACTCCCTATGTCTAAGCACTATGTTGGGTATCAGGCATACAAGGACAAGTAAAACAGACAAAACCCACATGCCCAGTCATTATTCTGCCTTAATAAAGCTCACAATCCCGGGGATTTATTAAGCACTCAGTAAATATTTGTTGAAAGAAATTGTTAAATAGACAATCATATAATAAACACAAAATTCCAACTGGAATAAGTGCTGTAAGAGTATACAACAGGACACATAATCTAATACAGAGTCTGGGATGAATTCCTGGGGGAAGTAGTTTCAGATTTATGATCTGAAGGAAATAAGCAGTCAAGGAGAGTAGACAGTCAGAACACTCCTGGGACAGAATAAATACAGGAACACAAGGGGAAGGGAGAAGACTGATGTGGGGATCAAAGATGTCAAAACCGAGAAACCAGTTTCAGAGAGGCTAAACAGTATCCAGAGCCCGTACGTGCTAGAGCTGTGATGAGAGCCAGGTGCAGCCAAGTCCAAAGAACTGAAAAACCTTCTTTCCTCTATGATGCAGCAAATCTTTTTTTTTTTTTTTTTTAACTTACTAGTTAATAAGGGTCGTCATTATGAACCTCAAGTGTTATACTGAACTACAGGAGCATCATCTCCTTCAGTTATCATTCGATTGCTTTTATAATCCTCTCCTTTTAAAGTGTATTTCTAAAAAATTTGACTGTTAGAACTGTAATTATAATAAAAGCCAGTAAGCACATGACTGGGACACCTGGGGTTAAGCAGCCAACTCTTGACTTCAGCTCACATCATGGTCTCAAGGTCCAGGAGCCCCACCTCATCCTCTCCCCATCCCCTTTAAAAAAACAAAACAAAACAAAACACGTGACTGACTTAAAGGCTCTTCTACAACTTGTAGGTTTTGGTACACAAGCTTTGCTAAAATGCCTTTTTACATGTGCTCATTTCTGATTCTAAGTTTTCTTCCAGTAAACAGGGTGCTAGAATGTAATTCACTGGGGTGTTTCCAAATTAAAAAGTTTTCTGTAAAAACATGTACAAATAGCCCAGTGATAAGTAAAAATGAAAATAATGCCTTCAAAAGGTAAAAGAACTACAGAAATGTAAGGACCTACTATTGTGACAAGTCCACGGGAGACAAAATGCTCTAATTCTGATCATTCAGTATTAACTGTGCGCCTCTGTGCCTGCTCCTGGGTAAACTCTAGAAATGCAAAACGTGAAAACAAAGACAACTTCCAGTCTGCCAAATTGGAACAGAAGTTGCTAGCCTTGGGACGCCTGGGTGGCTCAGTTGGTTGAGCGGCTGCCTTCGGCTCAGGTCATGATCCCAGTGTCCTGGGATCGAGTCCCACATCAGGCTCCTTGCTTGGCGGGGAGCCTGCTTCTTCCTCTGCCTCTGCCTGCCACTCTGTCTGCCTGTGCTCGCTCTCTCTCTCTCTGACAAATAAATAAATAAAATCTTAAAAAAAAAAAAAGAAGTTGCTGGCCTTGCTAAACAGGCCACTTGTAGCTGTAAATTTAGCCCAATTCCTACCTCGCAAAACATTCTCCCCAGATGTCTGTATTCTTTACTCCTATTACGTAAGTACAATGTTTTCAAATTCATGATTGTAAATTGGATCTCCCAAAGAACTACTGATGTGCAAAGATTTTTTTTTTTTAAATACAGAGGGAGAGAGGGATGGGGGATTTGGAGGGACATAGAGAGAATCTTAGGCAGGCCCCAAGCCCAGCACAGAGCCCGATGCGGGCTCGATCTCACAACCCCGAGGATCATGACCTGACTGAAACCAAGAGCGAGATGCTTAATTGACTGGGCCACTTAGACGCCCCTGATATGCAAAGATATTTTAAAAATGAAATCATAATAGCTCTAAGAAACAAGAGAGAGTCATGGATCAGAAATATTTAAAAATTTTAAATATTAAGAAACATTCGAAAGTTATTGGATTCAAACTGACAGAAAAAGTGAAATAAAGAAATTCATAGCTCAAAACATCACCAGTGAAACAGGCTGGGTTTTTTCAAGGGTGCTCTGAAAAGCTTTACACTAAGACATTTGCAAAAGCCAGGAGTACCCATGTGACAATTACTGCACAATTTAAAATGTATAAGGTCCACTAAAGGTCCCCTTTGATGCCCTCCTTGCATAGTGAAAGGCCTGGATACTACCACTTCTGACTCCAGGACAAAGCACAAGAACAGATGTCTTAAACAAGACTGGAAAAAAAAAAAAAAGTAAATATTTAAAAATGAAAAATAAGTGGGTCCAGGAGAGGGATGGCTCCTGTTCTGAATACCTGGCTTGAGGGAAAAAGCAAAGAAAGTACAGTACCCCTGCCTTCTACAAATGATTTAATGGAGAAAGAAATGGAATGTACTTCAAAGAGTAAGAGTTTACCCATTCCTTACCTTGATGCTTGTACAGGAGCTGGTCTTTCTGCCCAGAGTCTACCAGACACTAAGAGTTCACAGTCAGCCCGCCCATCATTTGGGAAGCAGCACAATCCTACTTGCACAGGAAAATCCATGCCAACGACCTCTATTAACCACCCTAATTCATTCAGCTAAAGCCAAACAAACATTTTCAATAAACCAACAGCACAAAAGGGAAGATCCAACGTGAAAAGACAAAGATCCAAGAGGAAATAGATAATTCAAAAAAAACTTTAAAAATAAAAAGTACGTTCGGGGACGCCTGGGTGGCTCAGTTGGTTGGACGACTGCCTTCGGCTCAGGTCATGATCCCGGAGACCCGGGATCGAGTCCCGCATCAGGCTCCCAGCTCCACGGGGAGTCTGCTTCTCCCTCTGACCTTCTCCTCGCTCATGCTCTCTCACTGCCTCTCTCTCAAATAAATAAAATCTTTAAAAAAAAAAAAAAAAAAAA
>PISX010007507.1:0-88478 GCA_004024625.1 Mellivora capensis | reverse complement strand
CCTAAAATTTGTATGGAATCAGAAGAGACCCCGAATCGCTAAGGAAATGTTGAAAAACAAAAATAATACTGGTGGCATCTCAGTACCTGATTTCAAGCTTTACTACAAAGCTGTGATCACCAAGACAGCATGGTACTGGCATCAAAACAGACACATAGACCAATGGAACAGAGTAGAGAGCCCAGATATGGACCCTCAAATCTATGGTCAAATAATCTTCGACAAAGCAGGAAAAAATATACAGATTAATCTGATACTATTAATTGAAGCTCTTTCTAGACTTTGGGGAGACTCTGGGCCCGAACAAAGACCCCAGCCTACAGGAATTGACATTCTAGGTGCATTTGGATGGATGGAATGCAGTCGCTCAACCAATCCTTTGTGGTTGGAGATATAGAAGCTCCCATTTTTTTTTTTGTTTCTGTACGTAAATAATGCTGCAATCAACATTCTGGATCCTGACATCTTTTTTGCACATTTCTGTTTCCTTTGGAGAAATCCCTAGGAGTAGTATCTCTGGACATAAAAATATGGGCCTTTCAAAGTGTTGACATGTCCACTTTACTTTTCATATGATTATTTGCCATCTGTATATCCTTGTCAGTCAAGCATCTTTTAATGTGTTTTGCCCATTTTATAATTGGACTGTTTGTGTTCTGATAACTGTTGAATATGAGGGTCCTTTATATATTCTGAATACTAGTTCTTTGTTGGATGTGTGGTTTGCAACTATTTTCTCCAGATGTGGACCTTGTCTTTTTATCCCTCGTCAAGTGGCTTTTGCAGGGCCCCAAATTTAATTTTGTTGAGGTCCAGTCTTTCAGTTTCTTGAACTTTTCTTTTAAGTCTAACCGTATGCATGACTTAATAATAAGCATAAGAAGAATAAGAATATGTATTTCCCAGGGACCTACTAGCCCCAAGTACTTGTTTAGGGTGGAAGATACCATGCTGAGAAAAATGTACGGTTCTTGCCCATACAGAGTTAGACAGGTAGTAAAAATGTAATTTTTGATATGTAGTAATACATGTAATTTAATATATAGTATATTATTTATAGTATTAGTACTATGGTATTATATACAATATATTTTTATAGTGTATTATTTAATATATAGTAATTATATAATTGTGCTGGGTGAAAAAAGCCTTCAAGGGAAAGAGGAGATATTCCAAGAAGGTGAAGGAGATGGCAAAGACCGCTTCCCTGAAGGATGGTGTGTGTGGAATGAAGAGAATGAGGAGCTATTGGCCAGTTGGAGAAAGAGGAGCAGACCCAGGGCCCAGTCTTGGAGTAGCAGGAGATTGACGTGTTTGAGTGCTGGAAGGCCAGGGGAGGAGAGCCTGGCAGACATGGCCATTGGGAGGCAGACCAGGCAGGTGTGCCCCGTAGGCCCTGGGGGGGTTGGGATTTTATCTCGACACCAGTGGGAGCCAGTGTAAGGTTGCTTGGGTTGAAGGTCCTTGCGAGCCATTTACTGAACTTTGGGAACAACGATATCGTATTCCTTGTTTTGCAGAAATCTCAAGTCTGCATTCATGTGAATAAGCAGACACTGAGATTAGTTGTTGAGTTTATTTACAGATCCTGAGGTCTAGAATCTACCGCAGTTTAAAAAAAATCATTTTAGAAACTTCTACTTTATGTCTAGGATATGCAAAATGGCCTATAAATTATGAGGGAGATACAATGGCCCAAAAGAAAATGAAAACAGCTCTGGCCCCCTCTGATAAGTTGGATGACATTAAGGATTGCCAGGGGCCTGAGGTTTGGTGGGCATATGAACTGGGGATTGGACTGCCTCTGTTCCTTATGCATGAAGTGGGGGCGGGGGCCTGGCCGTGACTGACTGACTGGCTCCGATGAGGTACAGGGTTCCCGGGTATTTGTGGGGTCACCTCATATTTGCTTCTGCATGTAGGGACCATTTCTTAGCACCTTGGACTCAGCAAAATTCTGGAAATGCTCGCTCCCTGGGAAATGGATCACCTTTATCCATCTTGTTTGCTGGGCTAGTAGGAGTCTTAGGGCTGTGTTGAGACAGAAGGACAAGATTAAAGAATATAAGGGGTTCCCAAGGGGCACCCGGCTGCCTCAGTTGGTGGAGCATGCAACTTCCCATCTTAGGGTT
Organism: Mellivora capensis; assembly: GCA_004024625.1. NCBI lineage: Eukaryota > Metazoa > Chordata > Mammalia > Carnivora > Mustelidae > Mellivora > Mellivora capensis. The sequence goes on along the minus strand of PISX010007507.1, from coordinate 86,346 downwards.
GTAAGTTCGATCCCCATGTTGGGTGTGGAGATGCCTTAAAAATAAAATCTTAAAAAAAATAATAAAGGCCTCTCAAGGCATTCTGTGTACCCAAAATTCTCATTTGTAATGCCTGTGGGACACACATGCCCCATGTGACTACACCTTAGTGGCACGGGCCCTTAACCTGGGCTTGTTGCCTGACCGATGAAGTGAGGAAGTCATCTCCGTGGCATAGAGTATGTTTGGGACCCTGACAGTGTCCCCAAAGGTGCGTATTGGAAAATGCGGGCTAATATTTCAACAGTGGTTTTGTGCTGCCCTGGGATGTGCTGCCCAGGGCTGTGTGAGGCCCCCACAGCATCCTCACCAGCTTCTGCAGTTCCCACCCCCTCCCTGGGGAGAAGACGGCGGTTGGAACGTGCGTGAGCTCCTCGGAGCCACCGAGCTGGCTCTCTGTGGGGGTGGGAGGGAGTAGGCCAGTTGTAACACCAGCTGTCAGCACACAAACTGCTTAATTCCAAAGCCACGCCACAGGCAGAATTGAAAACACCACACTTGAGTTAAAGTAAGCTCAAGAAACAAAGAGAGGAATTTTGGGCACACAACAGAGGGACAGCAGGTAGGAGGGACCCGGGAGCCCTAGAAGGGGGTCTGTCTTGGCGACGCCCGGGAAGCCTGTCAGACAAATGGTAACCCTTCGCCCTTTGCCCACTGCCATCTGAGAATGACCAGTGTCCATGGGCTCTCTGAGTCGTCTTTCCCCTTGCTGGTCTGACATGTGAAATGGGGCAAATTATGGACTCAAGGTAGGTGCAGCCCCACCTTTCTTTCAACTGTGTAGAAGATCTGAGAGGGTGGGCAAGAGAAGAATGCTAATGCCCTCCCTGCCTGCCTTCCCCTACAAGGGACAGGCTTCTCATCCCTCTGCATCTTGAGGATTCAGCCCCTGCCCATGGTTAGGATGTTCGGTACGCAGCTCCAAGCAGAGGGGACTGGGAAGCACTTAGATAGGCCACTTTACCATTCTATATGTTTTAAAAGTAGACACAACTTCAAATGAAAAGCAAAACGGCAGCTCTGGGTGGTGGCAGTCCCTTTCCCTGTCACGGTATTTGGGATGTGTCTAAAATACCTAATGGGGAGAGAGCCTTGAGTCCTTGAGTCTCCAGTGGAGCTGGAGAGTTTCCTTTCATCTGCTGGGTGGGAGTGTGGGCCACGGCCCATGGCACCATACCTTCTTGTCCATAATGAATTTCCCCCACCCTGTGCTCCTTTCGACACTTGACATTATTCCTTGGGCAGGTCCCTGTCACTTTACCATCCACATTCATTCCATGGGCATTTGTAGGTGCCTAGCCTTGGTTCCCGGGAAGACCAGAAGTAAGACACAGTTCTCATTTACTTATTTTCTCTGCTTCTCCTTTCCCCTCCACTGGGTGGGCTGTGCCCATCTTGAGGGCACAGGTAATGTCTTATTCATCTGTGTGTTCTCTGGGCAAAATAGGGCACCTGGCACTATGTGGGTACCTGGCGGACCCTGAGTTGGAAATGGCATTAGGAAGGCTGACCTTACTTCTTTCCTTCTTTGCTCTGTTGTTGTCTTGGACTCAACATCCACTCCTTCAGCCAGCCCGTTCCAAGCGTGTTGCCAGATGCTGGGGCTAGGTGATGTGGTGAAATCAGATGTGTGTCTCTCTCCTCACCATAGGTGGGATGTCTGGATGTCTGGGCCACTCAGCAGGTGTGGCCTGCTAAGCCCCCTAGATATGGAAGGAGAGGTGGTGGGATGGAGACTTAGGATCCCGGCCCTTCCTGAAAGGAGACAGTAGGCTTCTGGATTTCCAAACACTTGGGGGATCCAGTGTGTATCCATTTTACTAGTCAGGAAAGCCTCTAATGGGGGAGCCAAATGCTCACATCTTTCACTGAAGAGTTCAGCTAAGGGATTCATAGGTGGGCACAGCTATTGCTCCCAAGGAGAGCTGAGTTATAATGCCAGGGTTAAAGCAGACTTCCAACATGTCTTCTGCTCTAGTCCCTCAGCCAGAGATGGGTCTCCACGGTGTGTCTATCAGGGACCAAGGCAGACTTCTGAATCCACCCTTGTTCTCCCCCCCCTTTTTTTTATGCAATCCCTGGGAAGGATGGCAGGTTGTAGGGATAAAGCACAGGGATGTAGAGCTGGGGAAGGTGAGTACATCATATTCTAGAGTATATGGGACTTTCAACCTGTCCTCAGGGAGGATTCTGGAAGCACCCTGAGGCAACCCTCCAGCTTTGGCACCCCAAGACCTGCTCCTGGCCCGGACAGGGGTTTGTTCCCCAAGGTCCCTGTCTCCAGCCCTCTCGGCCACGTGGGCATGAGGCTTAGGCTCTAAGCTTCCTTCCCCTCTCCCCAAGGAGCTGCTTCCAGGAATTCTCACCTTCTCCAAACCACTAGGGGAAGCCCCTTCTTGCCTCCTCTGACTCTATTACATTGCTTCTTCTTTGAAGCTCAAAACAGAGAAGTACACTGAGGAGGAGAACTTATTTTTTCTCTCTTCACTCTGGAAGCCAGCCTTGATCCGAATGTTCCTATAGCAACATTAATTCTCCCAAGTTGCACCTGCTGTATGATAAGTGATATATATAGAAGGCCCAGTGGGGTCCAAGTACCCCATATGTGCAAGTGAATGAGTTAATGCTGCCTTGAGAATTAGCAATGTTCTGCTTCCTGATTTTCTTGCTTTCAAGCTACAGCCCGTGTTTGCTGGGCACGCTGGATGTGGGGTTTGGGGAGCAGTAGGTGTGGGTGCATTTCTGGCAGGGACCCACCTCCACGGCAGAGGGAAGGGCGTTTGCAGAATGTTTGAGTCTCGAGATGGAAATAGACTTGGGGATGCCAGTGTCCTTCCTAGTCACCACTGAATGATTCCTCGAGCTCAGCTCTGGCTGCCTTGGCCTCCACACTTCTCTGACGGCAAAATTCCGCAGCACAGGCTTTGTGAAGAGTGTGGGAAGGATCCCAGGATGACGCGCTGGCAGACGGGGGCCAGCCGGGGCCAGTGTCTGATGCTGCCTGAGTCCTGGGGGGAGACGTAGGCAATCCTGGGCCAGGGTTTGTGCCTGTTGGTGCAAAATGAAGAAGGTTTAGGGCCTTAGTGGGTCTCTGGGTTATTGTGTATATTGGGTAGGATATATGCAGTGTGAGTGAGAGAGTTAATGGTCATGGGGCACCCGGGTTTCTCAGTCAGTTGAACATCTGACTCTTGATTTTGGCTCAGGTTATGATCTTAGGGTCATGAGATTGAGCCCTGCATTGGGGCCCCGCTCTGGACATGGAGTGTGCTTAAGATTATCTTTCTCCCTCTCCCTCTGTCCCCTAATCTGCCTTGCTCCCTAACCTGGAGCCCACAGTCTATCTTTTGCACAGAGGCTAATCCTCTGCTGGTAAGATGCCAAGGGTAGGATGAGACCTTCTGAGGCAAATGGTGAGATGTACCAGCACCCTGTGTAGCTGGTGGCCCCTCTGCTCCAGAGCCCCGGGGCACATGGCTCCCTGTGTCTGTTCTGTCAGCTGTCCCTTATTGCCCCTACCCCCGTGGCTCTCAGGGGGCCTTGGCCGTGGCTTGGGGCTTCAGGCCACGGCTATATCTCAGGCTAGAACTTAGAATGCCGTCAACTGCCAGACAGCATCTCCCTGCTGGCTGCTCCCCGGTGGGGACTTGGGAGTTTTTCAAGAGTTACCTTGAAACCAGAGCGTGAAGAGTCCAACTCATTTCTTGCTGTTCCTGTTTCCTGCATCTAATGACAGGCCTTTTTCTACTCCGCCCTCGGCCCCCAGATACCCTGAAGGAGTATAAAACTCAATAGATACAGAGATAAAAACCCCTGTAAAAGTTCTTGGTTCTGAACTTTCTTTTTATGGCCCCATTTGGGAGTGTTCCTGGAAGGCTGTTTTGGGACATGAAACGGTCCATTTGTCCCCTTGTAAAGCCAAGCTGAGCCCTGGGATGCCCTGTCCTCGCCTGTGCCTCTGGTCCTACCGCCCAGCAGAGGGCCGGGCACAGCTGTGGGGAATGTGCCACGAATTCCCTAGGGCAGGCATCCCTAAGATCGATGTGCAGCAGTGAGGAGCATGCCGGGCTGTGCTGGGCACTCTGCATGAATTTGCACCCACCCAGGGGCCAGCCCCCAGCATCGCTGTGTGTTCCCCATCTCTCACCCTAGAGGTACAACCCCTGGAGACAGATGCCCATGCCAAGAAGCCCCCAACCCGGAGCAGACGCATGGGGCTGGTCACCAGGTCTGTCCTGCTGACTCTGGCACCAAGGTGCAGAACCAGAGGGAAAAGACGTGGCTCAGCTCAGAGGTCTCAAGGCATGGTGAGCAAGCTCAGTGGTTGGGATGGTGGCCAGATATGGGCCGAAGCTCTTCTATCCCTCGCTTCTTTCCCCTTCCTCCCAATGACCAACCAGCTGGCCAGGATTCACCTCATGGAAGGAATGGTGAGGCAGAATGCAAGAAATTGCAAGTTGGTTCCTAACTTTTGGGGTTCAGAGGTATAGCAGTTTGCCTCAGGCTGCTGTAACAAAATCCCGCAGACCGGGGATTTGTGAATCTATTGTTCACAGTCCTTGAGGCTGGAAGTCCGGGGTGAAGGTGTTGACAGGGGGTGACTTCTTCAGCGACCTCTCTTTTTAGTGTGTAGGTGGCTGTCCTCACGTGGTCTTCTCTCTATGCGTGCCTGTGTCCTAATCTCTTATAAGGACAGCCGTCACAATGGATTAGGGGCCACCATAAAGAACTCATTATAATTTAATAACCTCTTTAAGGACCCTATCTCCAAATATGGTCACACTGGGAGATGCCAGAGGCTGGGACTTAAACATGACAATTTTGGGACATGCAATTCAGCCCACTATTCCTTAAGTTTGATTAGTGTAGCTTCTTAACAAAACAATACAACAACATTGCAGACCCTCAGTAGTAACTTAAATTATTTTTTTGTGGCAATATTTATTATTATAACATTACAAGATTTAGTGACACTTATTGAGATCTCCCCTTGGGCCAGGTACCGTGTGAAGTGCTTCCCCCACGTGCTTTTCTTTGATTCTTATGACCACTCAATGGATAAAGATCATAATATTCTTGATTCCACATCTTAGAGAAGTAGGTTAAACTCTGTATGCTTATAACTTGTAGACAACTCATATACAAGTTAAATACAAACAAAATGATAAAACCAATGAAATTCAAAATAGTGACATTCACTTAATGGAAAGGATGATGTTGTTTTGCTGACACTAAATCACAACTTGCAGCATTAGTCTAGAACTGACCCATATAACCCAGGATCTTTGCAGATGGGCGTGCTTACATGTCTTGGCTGTGGGGTGGGCTGGAGCAGGTTTGGCTGAAATTTTCCACCATTTTTCATCTGTTTGAACCATCACTGGTGCCAGGACAAGGATTCCTTCTTTTCTGGAACCCTTTCTTCCCTTCTCTCCCTCATTCCTTGTTGGAAGAACCAATAAAGAGCAGATATATGATTTGCCTAACAACAAATGAAAGTTATGCTCTAAGATCTGCCAAGATTAAGAAGAAAGGTTCACTGTGACGGTCTGAAGAATCTGAGCTATCTAAATCTCAAACTAATACAGCATTTGGAAGATCTGACGCTGTCCCACACCCCAGCGTGGGGCGTGGATCCAGAGGGAGGGCGTAGGATGGAAGGAAACTAAGAGAGCTATAGCAGATCAGAGAAACTAGAGACTGAAGATAGCAGGTGTCCAGCTGGGGGACTGAGAGGTGACTCAGTAGAGAGCAGTGTGGACGTGTTATATGCTATGCCCTGCGTTCTCCTGATAGGTCCCAGGTCAGTCTGTCACAGCACACCCCCCCTTCCCCCACACCGAGGTCAGAGTCACTCAGGGCTCGCACGCCCATGAACAGAATTCTAGAATTTCAGTTGGCCTTCCCTCAGCTGCAGTGCTCCCTCAGCCTCCTACGCTTTAGTCTTTGATGACAGCAGAAGTGTGCTTTGATACCCAAGGGATGCAAAACATGAAACCTGGCATGGAAATCACACGGTGGTTGGCCACCTACCTGATCTGGAACATGTTTACACTCATTGTGTCTTTTAGATGGATTTTCACCAATGAAAAAATAGTAAAAAATAAAAAATAAAAAATAAAAAATTACCCAAAGCAGTTGTGGACCCCCTGAGGATATATCCATGGGCCTCCGTTTGAGAGTCTTAGAGTCTGTCCAAAGAAGGACAGAGTGCTTCCTGAAGGAGCGCTAGCCCTAAGGCAGAGGAAGTGGATTTTAATTCCATGGTGCTATTCACTGGCTTGCGTGATTTTAAGGTAGAGCTTCACTCCTCCAGACCTCTGTCTTCTGAAAAATGGTGTATTCACAAGGTGGTGGTAGGGGCCAAATGTGACCATAAGGACACCCTAAAGACATAGTGTGCCTTTGTCAGCCAGGGTGGCCTGCCCACCTGGATGGTGTGGTGCATGGTACTAGTGGAGGGGACAGCAGGTGTCCAGGGTCTGGGGCTGATCTTCCTGGTCCCAGGGTCTGGGTGTGGGGGCAGCTGGGGGGGTGTTGGAGGTGCAACCCTGCTAGGGTACCCTGTTTGGTAAAAAGGGAGGGGTGGTTGGAACCCACTTCAACTATGATGTTTGACTCAAAGGGCAAAGGCACTGAGGAGGGCAGGACTGGTTCTGAGGCAAGGCTTGGGGGCAGGGCACAGAAATCATGCTTTGTACTCAGAGACTCACCCCCCTCCCCCCGGAGGCCAAGGGCCCAGCTTTTCTGTAGAGCCCTTTCCCTGCTGGGACAACTGGGACAGAATTCCCCAACCAACGAAGGGCTGAAGAAGGCTCTGGGAGTGGGGTAGGCATATCTCCCTGGAGGTAACCTTTGGAGTCTCCATGAGTAGGGTAAGCAGCTTTGGTTCCCTCCAGTGCTGTGAGTCCACAAGGCTACGTGGCCTGGAAGGGACCCTTAGTGGGAAGTCGGGTGTTTGGAGAGGGGAGAAGGCAGGCAAGATGAGGCTATAGAGGAGGGTGAAAGCCAGAGCGCCTAGGTAGGGCGGGGTCTTGCCCTCACAATAAGAGTGGCTCACTGGGTATTCTACTCCTTTGGACGTGGACGGAATAGAAGTAGGTGCTGGATTAAGAGCCTGCATGGCCTCCTCTGGGCAGCATGGCTTCCTTCTCCATCTTTCTAGAACTCTGGTGGGCTCTACCTGCAGCTCCAACAAGGACCTGCCTGGGCGGGGAGAGTTGTCGCCCCGCCTCCCAGGCTTTGCTAGACCCAGCTCTGAACGTGTCCATGTGCCACACGCATGCGTTTGTCGTATGTAAATAGGTACAGGGTGTGGGGGGGTTGGGGTGGGAAGGCCCGGAGAAAAGGACTGGACACCTGTGCTTGGGTCACGTATGATGGGAGGTTTTTGGGGACCAGCCTGCAGCAGGCACCGTGTGGTTAGTCCCTATAACTGCAGGGGAGCTTGGACATGCCCTCCCCTTCCTGCGGGGAGCCTCTGCTCCTGCTGTGGCTGGGGCTATTATCTTACGGAGCCAGGTGGCTGGCCGGATGTATGTCCGTTGAATCAGAGCTGCAGAATGGGGTCCCCCAGCCACCCTGCTTCCCTCTCAATATGGGGTGCTTTGCGACCCAGTTCAGGACAGTTTCCAGCCTTGATGCTGCTGGGCTCTGGGGTTGACTTGGTGACTCTGAGCCAGTACCACAAATTTACTGTTATTCCTGTTTGGTAATTAACACCCTCGCTGCTTGCTCCAGCAGCAGATGGGAGAGGTTTAAGGGAATATTTTAATCTGAAATCTAGCAGCACGAAGACGAGAGTGGCATGGGAGACAGGGCTGCGAGCGGCATATTTATCGTCCGAGGCTGACCGTCCACCCGAATGAGTTCTGTTCGTCACTTCAGACGGAGAGCTCATCACTCTCTGTGTTTATGATTTCAATGCCTGTCCTTCAGCGGGGTTGCGGTGAATTAGCTCGGTGCCATTTTCTAAAATATCAGGCATTTTTATACATTAGGTAGAGTGAATGGCAAATACTTGATGTAAAGTCTGCAGTTTTACTCCATAACCAGATTGTAAAATATGAACTGAATTAATCATAACTGCGAAGACTAATGGTACGTTTTCTCTTATTTTATCTTTAGTGCCTTTCAGATCATGTTTTAAAACCTTCCACGTCTGGCGTTGGGAACGCAGCCGCGGCTTGGTGCTGGATAGCAAGAGGCAAAGGTCAGACTAGAGGCTGTACAAATATTGCGTGCTGGATTTATTGTTTTAATTAAGAGTGTGGCAGTTCATCATAAACTGTTTATGGCGTTTCTGCACAGTGCAGCATTTTGAAATCAGCTGTTTTAATGAAAACATAATGTCATATCTGTCAAAGTTCTAAATATTTTGAAAGTGAAATATGGAAACAAGAACTTTAATTCTGGGTTTACTGAGATTAGCTCATTGAATTGCTTTTAAATCCCTTAAGAGGGTCCCATCATGGTACCACATGGTTTCGTGTAGGTGACTGGGAAGGAAAAAATTCCAGGAGGCTCTCAAGCTGGTTATTTAATAGTGAAAATACAAGTTGAAGGTTAATGTATCGAAAAACAAAACCATTACAGTTGGCGTTGGGTTTTGAGATTAAAGATGCAATCATGGGTGTGCAGGGGGCTTGGTGCCCAGTTGTTTGGGGAGACCTGATTGTGTCGAGAGGGAGCCAAGAGCCTCCCAGGGCGGGAGAGAAATGGAGGCGCCCCTGTCCTTTTCCAGTGGTGAAGCTGCCACATCGCCGTGTTTGCAACTAATTATTTATAATGACCTCAAAGATGATGAGGTTTCATGGACTTTTCAGGCTGAGCAGTTTGCAATCCTAGTAATTCCCTCTCATGGTCGCTGGGCATCTGTGTAGACATGTCAGCCATTCCCGGTTACATTTGTTAGGGAGTCGGATAAAATATTTGTCTAATCTGGAAATTGTATTTTTAGCTGTACCCTCATTGGAAACAGAAATTAAGCTTGTCATTAGATGCCGGGCCACAGGAGTTGACTGAACAGGGTAATGTATGTTACATTCTGTGCTATACTTGGTCAAGTTTCATATATATCGTATTCCACATTATTTTATTAACTTTAATATCTGCACTTCCTATTACCAGACATGCCCCTCATTCAAAGCACAGAGGCACAGTTCTCTAATCAGAAGTGACAGGCTATATACTTTCTCTCAGCCATTACTCGGTAGCCTAGAGCAAAGAACTCTGTTTCCGTGAAAATGTTTTGAATTGGGTTATTTTTATTGAAGTATTAAAGTAATTCTTCAGATTTTAGGCTATTATTTAAGTACTTTTGGGAGAATACAATAACCTCCGGATTCTATAGGCTTTGTTACTTTAACAATCTGAGCTGCTAAATGCATCTTTTTAATGCTGGTTATATAAGTGTCTCAGAACTCATCTGACCAACAGAAGCTAAGAGCATGCAGGTAATTATAGAAAATTAGTAGGCTAAATTAGTTTAGGAAAGCACAAAAGTATAATATTTAAACTGCTTGCAAAACAGAGGCCCTGCCTGCCAGGTTTGTAGTGACAAATTAGTATTTCTCATTATTTTATCTTTGTGTTTTTTTGTAATTTGGTTGAAATAGCCAGTGGACTGGTTAAGTAAGCAAGCTGAACTGGGCACAGGGTGGTATGTTCTGAGAATGGACCCATGATTCAATACAAATTCTGATCTTAGTGATACAGGAGGCAGCAACAGCAATGGACAGATTCCGACTGTGAGTGTTGGGCAGGAGAACCCATTGTTGGAAGAGACTGTCCTGTTGGGGTGCTTCTTAGGTCAGAGGTCAAGCCACAAGGGCACCTTTCTGGAAGCATCTCCCTTTTACCAACAGAGAGGTGTAAAGAAGGGACGATTCACAGGTATGCCCTGAACCAGTGTGCCTGTGACACTTAGACAGGGGCACAGTCTTACCGTACTTTGCATGCCCAGGGTGAGTGTATCACCAGAGGTTTGAGTAGGAGAACTGGATTTCACTGAGAGCTCCACACTCACCAAGCCACAGTCTCTAGCATGTTGTTTGTGGAACCCTCCCTATATCGTTCTCCTGCCTTGCCTGGAGGGGCCAAAGAAAGGGCACCATTGGCTCAAGACCAAGTTAGCAAATGGTGGAGTTAAGACTGGAACCCAAGGTCAAAGTCAAGATACTTCCACTCTTTCATGCTATGCCATCTCCACTGAATCAGTGAGAGAGGTTCTACCTCATTTTTTTCCTTTTGTCAAGTCTCAGGGTAGTTTTGTTTGCCATTGGTCATTTCTGATGTGACCTAGAGATGATATGGTATCAAGAAACTTTGGGGAAGCATAGTTTGTAATACACGGCTAAGCAAAAAACAAAACCCCCCCAAAATCCAGTGAGAAAAATGAGCATTAGACCATTGGAAAAAGAGCTGGACCCTATATCCTTCTCACATATCCATTAGAAGTAACTTCCCAGTGTGGGAAAACTAACAAAATGAACCAGTTGCTAAGTGCAAATTGAAGAACCCAGCAGGGGATCTGAGCTGCAAGGTATCCCTGGGAACTGTTGGAATTCATCTAAAAAACAAAATTCTGGCCAATAATCTAGCTGTTCTGCTGTGGGATCAAGTATATAGAACCCAGAGTTTCTGAAACTTGGTAAGAACTTACATACAGGAGATGGGGGAGGAGAGCTTAAAGCAAATGGGAATACAGGGGGGCATTAAAAGCAATGTGGTTTCCAAAGCAACCAGGTAAACATCAGATAGAACCATTTAGTGACTACTCTGGGTGCCATGGTTCTAGTCATTGAACCAGGTCATGTCCCAACATGCTAAAATGCTGGTTGTGGATGTCATTTCTACTAACCTGTATGTGTGCACTCGTAGTGCACAGTTTAAAATTCATGAAGTCTTAGGGGGCACTGGGTGGCTCAGTCCATTAAGCATCTGACTTCAGTTCAGGTCTTGATCTTGGGTCCTGGGATGGAGCCCCATGGTGGACTCTGTGCTCAGCGGGGAGTCTGCTTGTCCCTCTGCCCCTCCCTCTGCTCGTACTCTCTCTCTCTCAAATAAATAAATAAAATCTTTAAAAAAATTCATGAAGTCATAGATCTTTATGGTAGCCCGTTAGACTGGCATGTTACCCCCATATCATAGATGAGGAAATGACTTTGCCATAATCTTTTAAGCCAAGGAATCCAGTTAAGGCAAAGCATAGTTTAGTTGGAGACAAAGGGAGGAAACAGTTTTTTAGAAAAAATGCTTGGAATGAACTTCATTATATGTTCTGCTTAAGAGCTGTCTTCCTTCTACAATGATCGATTTTCTGTGAAATCATTTGTTAGCAGTGGTAGAGACAGTGATGTCCACCAAGCATTCCTCTCCGTTCTCCCAAATTTCCCAGCCTCCTTGTAAACACAGAGGGTGTGTCTTCTGCTGGGGCAAAGGGCTGCTTCCAGGTAAAAGCACAGAAGAGCCTGTGTGTGGCTCATCATGGCCTCTCTGGCTTCCTCTGTTCATAGAAACCTATGCTGAGATGTAGGGTGGACTGCTGAGTCACATGGGATATAGTACAGCTGTCCTGGGAGCCTCCCAGACTCTCAGTGGGTTTTGTGAGAGCAGGAAAGTAACATTGCTGTGTTAAACCACTGAGACTCTGGGGTTGTTTGTTACAGCAGCACAGAACTATCCTATCCTGGCTGACACATCCTTCTAGGCACCTGCCTGGGCAACTTTCCCCCTCTTTCCAAAAGTGGAGGCTCCTCTTCCTCCTCCTTTTACCTGGTTGACTTCCCATCCTACTGGGTTTAGCTCAGTGATGACTACTCCACAAAGCCATTTGTGATCTTCGTATTAGGGATGTGGTATAAAAATGAATTGTATTGTTTGTGTAGATGTCATCATTGGCTCCTCCTTGTTGAAATTGACTGTAACAAGTGGTTGGAGTGTCCACTGGAGGGTAATTTATATTTATTTGAGCTTCCACCAACTCTTACTTAGTTTGCATAAACTCTCCGGGACGGAAGAGGAGTCTCTCCAGACCCTGTTTATCTTGTGAGAGTAAGATACTCTAGAGAGTGGGTCACTCCTCACGTGGACCTCCCTCCATTCCTTTTAGCGATGAATAATCAGTCATCAGGAGAGGGGATTAAAAAATAGATTTATTGCTATTTCTGAAAGTCAGAACTAGAGGATGAGTAAACACAACAGATGTATAAGAACGTAAGTAGAAACACTATTTTACAATAACATGTACTGGAGCACATTTATGTACTGGAAACTATGAAAAATAGCTCTCTTTAAATGATTTAACATTTGCTCTTCCTTATATACAGTCGAATTTCCAGCGGGAAAACAAAGATGCGCATGGCTCTCTTGGCCTTCCTGCATGAAAACTCTTCCTTAAAACCTCTGGAATGCTCCACGAGAGCCAGTGTGTGGTTTTAGCAGGATACAGGGACAGTCCTCAGTGCACACATGTATGCACGTCCTGTCTTCCTGACTCCCCTCATGCATATGGAATCCTTACTTATCAGGGGACCCTATGGACAGTCAAGCAAGAAAGTCATTTGGAATAAGGCTGTTAATGAAGTTCCCTTCTGGAGAAAATAAGGAAGCGTGCCTTTGCACGAGGAGATCTATGTTCTATGTCTGCAGTGGTTCTTCTGTGAGAAGTCTGTGTTCAGGGTGGTTCTGGATAAGTTGTTTCTTCTGTTCATGGGCATGCAAAGCGTGAGTTGAAAAAAATCAATTTCGCAGTGTTGGCCCTTTTTGTCCAGAGGCCTCATCAGGTGGGCCATGTGGTTGGCTGGTAATATAGAAAAGGATTCTCATAAAAGGTGCTGATCTAGGGATGCCTGTATAGCTCAGTCGGTTAAGAGGCTGACTCTTGATTTCAGCTCAGGTCATGATCTCAGGGTTGTGAGATAGAGCCCTGCATGGGACTCTGTCCCCCCACCTCCTGCTCTTAAAAAAAAAAGGTGCTGATCTGGACATCTAGCTATACTTCAAGGTCCTTGAAAGTGGATGATATTTGTAGTGTCTTAAAAGTGGATTGGTTGGAAGGGTATTGCTTTGGGGTTGAGGAGCCTAAAGACCAGGAGGACTTGAAGCTGACAGAGTGACGTCTGGAGTGATATGACCCTACAAAGTGTCACAATGGTGCAGAAATGAAGAGCTGACTGATGGGTCCAGTTTGGTTCACATACTGGGGATGGGCATCTTTTTCTAGAAGGGACCTCTTCTTAATGCATAAGCTGCTTGCTTTGACATCTGGGTGGACTGTGTAGTCTTCTTTAATTTGGTTGAACCCAATGACTGGAGAACACAAGGGAACAGAGTGATTTGGAATAAAAGATGAAGTTGAGGACCCTGATCTCACATCCTCTGTTACAGTTTCTCTTTCACATTTACTTCTGGGCAAGGCTTGGATGCTGGAGGTCTGGTTTTTATGACCCTTCCCCTCATCCTGTCTAACTAGCCAAACCTTCTTTCCTTAAGAAAGCAACCTGAGGGGCGCCTGGGTGGCTCAGTGGGTTAAAGCCTCTGCCTTTGGCTCAGGTCATCATCTCAGGGTCCTGGGATTCAGCCCCACATTGGGCTCTCTGCTCAGCAGGGAGCCTGCTTCCCCCACCCTCTCTGCCTGCCTGTTTGCCTACTTGTGATCTCTGTCTGTCGAGTAAATAAATAAAATGTTTAAATTAAAAAAAAAATAAGAAAGCGACTTGAATGAAATGTGATCACAAAAGTGCCCTCAGAAAAATAAGCACAGAATTTGCAATATTTGGGAGTGAGAAGTAACATGAGTGGCTCGTAATCTTCATTTTTACATATGTCCAATCACAAACCTGTGTGTGTATTTTCACGTACGCACACCTGGAATGCCTAAGGTGAACTGCCGCGCTTTGGAAACCGGTGACAGAAAAATAAGATCACATAGGTATGCGCTGGTTTTTTGTGTGTGTTGAATCCCTGGTTTCAGTATTACCGAACTGGCTTCTATCTTTCCCTCTTCTGCAGTGTGGAAGTACTAATGCAGTATTAAGGACCGTATAATTAACCACCTTAATAAATTTTTCCAAGATGGATAGGCAGTGTTTGTCTTTCCTCAGAATAAAACATTCCTCTAATAGTATTCTGTGGGAAGCTATGGAGAGAACAATGCTCAGAAATATCTGGAAATATATTAAGATATATGTGCATATATTGGACATTAGCACCATACACTAAGCATATTGGGAATATGCTTCAAAATATTTCAAACATTGTTGACCTTTGTTATATAATCCCAGGCTCGGGGAAACATATTTGCATAGACTTAGCAATATATTGTAAATAACTACATAGGACAGTGTGTATTTTTCCTTAAGATGCAGTATTATAAGCAAGACATTAAATTATGCCTATCAGACAAAGCAGCCAGATCTCGACATTTTTTTATAGCACATTCTATTGGGAAGACATCCCTGCTTCTAAAAAGCACATGCATTAAGAGCCTGATTCATGTGGTGACATGTGGCATATCCAAATGCATTATGGATCTCTCAGGAATAAAAACAACATAGCAAAACCATCACCTTGGGATGTTCATTGAGTGAATATTTTACAGACACACTCCTTTTATATTTATATAATAATTTAGTGTTATGACAATTTTTTTAGCAGAGTTGGCAGTTTTTCTTTTTTATAATGGTATTATATTTGTGAGCCTATTAAGTGCATATGGGATAAACTACAGAAAAAAGTATTTTTCATAATTCCTCAGGGTGCTTGTAGCAAAAAAAAAAACCATATTGGTTTAGAAAAATGTTAATAAAAGGTCAAGCAGAACTTTCCAGTGCTTAGCATGACAGCGATGGCAATTTTGAGGCCTTTTTTGAATTGTATATTGAGAAGACGTGGGGATTTATGGGGCTTCCAGGAGGAAAATGGCACCTAATGTCTTTTCTGAAAGGGAGACTGACCCTTTGGCAGGACTTGTGAGTCTTTAACAAAGAATCACAACAGCGTGTTGCTTCCCCCTCCTGCATCCATCCCCTTCCCCCAATAATGAACCGGCTAGTTTCCGGCTTGGCCTGGGGCCCTAGAAGCCAGCAGGGCTGAGCTGCCCCCATCAGGGGTTGCGCTTGGGCACCTCTCTAGCTGGGCATCCTTCCAGGAGCCAGGGGTGTGCATGGTGAAAATTGGGATACTTCTCCCCTTTTCCATCCTCCCAGGAAGAAAAGCACAGCACTTCTCCAGACCAGAGGCAAAGGCAGGTGCGTACAACGGCCACCCACAGAGCAGTGGTGTCAGTAGACAGAGGTGTGTCCGTGGCCCTCGTGGGCTGCCCAGCGCTGTGTGGGTATCTCCATTGCTCACGCCGTCCCCAGCTTCCTATTTCTCTTGCAACTGGGACATCAGGTAAGAACACGGAAAAACTGCATTTCTTAATCTCCATCCCCCCACCCCCCCGCCCTTTTCCCTTTCAAAGAACTTGTAAAAATGCAAAAATAGAGCATGGTTATTTGGGAATTTTTATTTAGCAGTTGTCTGAATTTTAGCATGTTTCAGGCAAACCTATACACTGTGATTCCAGACGAGCCTCAAACGACGCTTCGTCAAAGTAGAAACGTTCTCCGCGAAGAAGTGGACAGAGTGACGGCCTTGGAATGGATCGCACCTGGCTCCCCAGCAGCAGGAGCCCAGGCGGCCAGGCGCCTGGAGCGGCGGGACACACTATCCTCCCACGGCCGTTAGGCGGTGGACCTCCGGAAAGGTGGAGAGAAGTCTCAGGACCCACAGGACATCGGTTACACATTTTCTCTGGATGTGCCTGATTGTTCTCCTGAGGCTTCACTTCATCTATCCGGTCAGATATTATCCTGCAAATGACAGCAAAGGGCTGCAGGGGGTTGGGGGTGGGGGTCCCTGGGTGGAGCGGGAGCCTGGAGGCTGTCATGCCCTCGGAACAGAAAGGAACAGCTCACAGCATGGCTTTGGGGGCTTTGTCCCACCTATGGTGCTCATTCTGGGGTTCCTGGGCATCCCTTCGCTGAGGCCAGGTGCGCGAGGGCTGGTGAAGCACGCTGCTGTTGCCTTTGTGGGCACAGAGACTCACTCCAGCGAGTATGGAATGTCCCCGTGAGGACACAGGGCTCAGTGCTGTGACAGTGTGAAGAGGTGGGGGTTTGGCAGCTGACGCGGGCTTGTGCTGTACCAGCTCAGACCCTGTTTCTACTGAGAATTTTGAGATTTTTGCTCATATCAATTTTTTTTCATGTCAATTGTGATTTTTGAAAATGTTGCACTTACCTTGATTGTTGAGTTTTTTGGTGCCTCCTTAAAGTTTGAGGTGAGTGTCTCACTGTCTCTGTTGCTGTGGGTCAGAGACTAGGTCAGGTCTGGGGTCGGGGGTGGTGGTGGAAAACATACCTGAGGAAGGGGAGGGGTGGTGATCTGCTACCAAGTGCATGACTAGCAGGTAGTCAGGGATAAAATTTCAGAGAGAAGAGACAGCACACACTCAGTCGTAGATGAGGAACAGGGCTTGGTGCGTTCAATGTGAGGCAGGAGCCATGTAGGATGGGGGCAGGGGGAACCCCCAGTCTTTCAGACCTATGACCCCCTCCACCCCCCCAGCAGGATGCCCTGTCACTTTTGTCTGTGGCCTGCTGCCCCTGTCCCTTGCCCTGGCCTGGCTTCCAGAGGCCGGAAGTTCACGGCCTACTCCTTCCAGGATGTGCCCTTGCCTGCCCAGCCTGTATGGATCTCTGCCATCAGTCCTGCTCAGCTAGGCTCATTAGGGCCATGTGGCCCAGGGCAGTCCACATTGTCGCCTCCTCTGGGATACCCTTGTAGCTTGGGTTTCCTCTCTCTACACGCTCCATGTGTTCCCTGGGCTGGAACTGCTTCGTTGCCTTTTGTGGTGATCACCTCAGGCCTAAGTATGGCAGGTGTGGGGCAGGCCCTCAAGGACACCTTTGCTCATCTCCAGCTGGGCAGTTTTGTCCTTGGGTCCCTTAGTGGAGCAGCCTGAGGGAGAGCATGCTGAGTTAAAATATATTGTATATCTTTGGTGAGCCTGAGGGTAGTGAAGGTCATCGAAGGGGATGGGTCAGCCCCCGAACATATCAGTGGGTGCAGGAGGTAGCCCCAAATTCCCAGAGTTCTGCCTAGGATGGGTTTGGTATTGGTGTAGGGTCTCATCCTTCCCTTTCCATCTTGGGGCCCCTTTCCTAGTCATGGAAACAGTGAAACAGGAGCTGTTCCCAGAGTATGTGGCTTGGTGGCAAAAGAGCAGGGTCAACGTAACTGATCCTTTTGTTTCTAGTAGGTTCCATGCTAATCTCGTGGAGGGAGCCTGGCTGAGGGTCTGTTTAGGAATCCAGTGTTGGGATAAAAAAATGTTTATTAAATGTGCTTATCTATTTCCTAATTTATCTCACCTCACATTCCTTAACCATTTTTGAGATAGAAGGGGAGGTGTCCCTTGGGGAAAAGGAAGTTGCTTGGAGCACAGACACTGAAACTTAGGGCTGCCTTTCCCTGCCTGCAACCACGAGCCCTCCCCTCCCTTCCTCTGGGAGACCGTGCATTGCTGAAGGTCCACAGCTGCTCCTTGGCTCTGCACTCAGCAGGGACTCATCCAGCCTCCAGTTCTGGTCCCCACAGGGAGGGGCAGGAGCCCCAGGTCTAAAGTTCAGGCCTCAGGTGTGATGCTGATAGGCATATTCACAGCTTGTCGCCCCCTCCCCCAGTCCCTCCCTGCTCCGGCCAGTAGCAAACACGGCTTCTCTTAAACATGGCATGGTGATGCCTTTAGCCGCCTGGCTAGTGAGGAGCTCCTGTGCTCATTATGGCATTAGAATCCAGGGACAAGCCACCAGGTCACAGATGGACAGAGACCCAGCTTTGTCCAAGTTTCCCTGCAGCCACGTGGGTCGTGGCGGTCAACTTCCTGCCTCCTGGCCTTTGCTCTGTGGCGGGTCTCCGAGGGTAGCTGTACGTCAGAAGGGCGTGTCCTTCCTCAGCAGCACGTGGACAGCTCGGGTCTTTGGGAAGGTGATTGGTTCTGAAGGTACACGCCCCGCCCCCGCCCCCGCCATGGGCGTGGCCTTCTGCCCGGCGACGGCGGCCATGCTGGTAAGCGATGGATGCCGGCCCTTGAGCTCTGCCCGGAAGTGCCGCGCGGCCTTTGGATACGAAACGGGTCGAGAAACAAGCCTCCGGAGTGTGTCTACCATCCCTTGCACTGTCCTCTGTGCTTTCTACGTGGAGCGAACACTGGTAAGTGTCTGCCACGTGCCGGGCGACCTTCCGAGCCCCAGCACAGAGCCGTGGCGCCCGCGTCCAGATTCAGGGGCTCACGGAGGCGCGTGGCCGCAGACCACCCCGGGCGTGCTCCCGCTGCCCTTGGTTGAGGCAGTCAGGGTGGAAAGGGAAGGAAGGCCTTCGGGCTGTGTGGCCGGGCTGCCTCGGTGTGGTGATGTCTCGGGCTGGGCCGTGGCTTTCGTGAGACCCTGGGGGCCCGGGCCGGTCACATGTCCACGGTCGGCTTTGGATTTCGCTTCCTAGATCTTTCCATGCCAATCGCCGTGGATCCTGGGTTGTCTTTTCTGGTGGCACTGCGCCCTGAGGGCTCTTTTGGGGATGCCCTTTTCTTACCACGCATCTTAACTTGGGACAGGTGGATTTTCGGGTGGCTGGGAATGCACCTCTAATCGCCCTGGTACGTTCTCTCTAGTGCCTTCGCAGCTACTAAACCAGGTTGTCCCTGGGCCTTTGGACACTGACTGGCCTCCTGAGCTGTCTCCCCCAGAAGGACCTCCCTCTCTCCCATCCCAACAACTTGGTCTTCCCGCCAGCTCTGGCTTTGGGTGAGGATGATGGAAATCACAAATTCATCTCTGATCTATTTGCTTAGAGGGGATGGGCCCTAGTGTCTGACCCCTAGGAAAGCACAAGAGTAACCTCACACTGTCCCCAGGGCCCAGCTCCCAGTTCCCCTCTCCTCCAGCACCCCAAAGGGGCTTTCTGGGTACAAAAGAACAGCTTTCTCAAGCGAGGTCACACGGACTGGGGAAGCAGTACCCAGAGAAATGGGACTATGGTACCAGGAGAGGCAGAGACCTCCTGTACTTGGGGAATACCAGATGTGGACCTCTGGAACAGGCCCCTCAATTTAGAAGAATAATTTTAAGAACAAATTTTGATTAATTTTTTATTATACAAGTGGTGGTAATGATTTTCAAAAGATTTCATAGGGAAAACATAGAATCCCCCCTTCCATGTAAATATAGTGGTCTCACATTGGAATGCAGGAGGAAGTAAGTCATAGAAATCCATTAGTGATCTCCTAACCCTGAAAAAAAGGTGTGAGATCCCACATATTGCTCCTTCATCACATGGGGCACTGGATGAAGGAAAACTTCTGATATATATTTTGGGGGAAAGTGTGAGTTCTAGGCTGGACACAAAATAAGCGTATATGATTGAATAAGTCAGTGATTCTTATTTTCCTTTCTCCGTTTAGCCACTAACTGGTCAACATTTTGGTTGGAACCAAGGCCAACTTGTAGGATGATTTCTGGCCTGGGGAGGGATGGGGGTTGATGTATCTTCAGTCATCCCTCTGGGCCTGGTTCTCTTTTTTCAGAAATGTCCAGATCTACTGAGAGACGAACTGTCTAAGCATCCTTGTTGACCAGGGGCCCTGAGGAGAAATATAAGATTCCACCCCCCAGATGCACTCATGGTTGCTTATGAAATTGGCAAGTGTGGGGGCCAGTGCTGCCAGCCTGGCATGAGGGAGGGCACTCCAGTTCAGGCCCAACATCTGCAGTGGCCTTATGACTCATCCCAGAGTCCTCGTGTCTGGGGGAATGAAATTGGATCCCATCCTTCCGCACAGAATCCTCCACTGGTCCCACTGCAGTTACACCCAGGAGAAAACCCAAACTTCCTACAATGGCCCAAAAGGTTCTCCAGGATGCTGCTACTCATGCCCTCTCTTGGTGTGCCAGACCCCACCTTCTGCCATCTTGCTTTTGCTGTTTTTCTTGCCTTCTTGCTGTTCACCCTTCCACACACTCTGGCCTTCAAGCTGCTGCTGCCTCTGTCGGAAATGCTTGCCCAGATGTGCAGTGACCTGCTCCTCACCCTGCTTGGGTTTCTCCTCTTTGCCACCTCCTCAGAGCAGCCCTCCCGGAACCTGTCCCGGGGTAGCTCCCCTCCCCAGCTCTCCCTCTCCGCTCCCTCCCTGACCTTGCTCCCTCCTTAGGTTCAGCTGCAGGGCAGGGCTGGACAGATCATCCCAGCTCTGCTCTCTTGCTTTGTTCTCCATCTCTTGGACCTGCAACTCCATTAGGGTTTATGCCTGTGGCTCAGCTTCTAGAATGTACCTTTAGTCTGAGTATGCATCAGAGCATATTCCACGAATATATGAGCAAGCACCTAAATGCACTGCTGACGGGAGTGTAAATCAGTGCATTTCTGGGAAACCACTAAAAATGATTTTTCTCATTAACAATTGATAAGAAATCATTAAATGTGGAAAGTTAGAAAATACCAATCAGAAAAAGAATATTAAAAATTACTTATAACCTCACACACTATTATTATTTGGAGGTGTACCCTCAGTTTTTTCTATGCATGCAGGAAGCACAGTTACATTGTTTATAATTTGCCTCTTATTACTTAACAGTTTATTATGATAAATCTTTAAAGGTTAATAAGTACAATTCTAGAACATTGCTCTTGAGGACTCTTTTGTATGGAGAATTTATATATATTCATGCATATCTATGTACATGTATGTTTACTTTTGTGTTGTTGGACATATGATTTGTTTCCAAAAAACGATGAGCAGCTTGAACTAAATCTTTATACACATCCATGAGTGATTCCTTTGAAAGTAGAGTTTTTGGGTTGTGCATTTTGATAAATTACCAAATTACCCTTCATAAACATTACCCAACTTATCTTATCAACCAGTGGTGTCGAAAGGGTTAATTTCTTTGCCCTTGACAACATTCTATATTGTTGTTTCTACCTTTACCAATACAGGAGCCCCAGTGATCTCATTTTGCTTAAATTTGCATGTCTTTGATGACTGATAAGGTTGAGCATCTTTTATATGCTTATTTGTCATTTGTATTTATTCTTTCATGAATTGCTATTTATGTCCTCAATACAATTTTTCTTGTTAAAATATTTCTTTGTTATTTGTTTCTAAGAAAGCTTTATACATTAGGGGAATTAACCTTCTGTTACATGTATTAAATCTTTTCCCCTGATTTTGGTTTACCTTTCAACTGAAAAACTGCATTTTTCACAGGTGGACATTTTAAATTTGTTCAATTCAAATTCAGCTATCTAGTTTCTGACCTTGGAATTGGATTTAGAAAAAAGCTTCCCCATCACAATGTATATATTTTTTCGTTTCACTTAAAATTTTGAATCTTTGATTACTGTAAGATTTGCTTTAATATGTGGTATCAAGCAAGGTACTAATTTTATTTTCTGGATGAGTGCCAGACTGTACTTATGTTATTATAAATTAGTTATCCTTTCCTCATTGGTATGAAATACCTTTGTGTTAAAAATATAAATGTATGCATATGTGGGTCTTTCTGTACTCTACTTTGTGCTTCACTTTTTTTTTTTTTTTTTTAATGTAGGCTCCACTCTGTGTGGAGCCCAACACGGGGCTCAAACTCACCACCCTGAGATCAAAAGCTGAGCTGAGATCAAGAGTTGCATGCTTACCCAACTGAGCCACTTAGGTGCTCCTGAGCTCCACTGTTTTAATTATTGTTGCTTTCTGCAACATATTTTAAGATCTCGTTGAGCAAACCCTGCTTCTCTCTCTCTTTTCCTTTTTTATGACAATATTTCTTGGCTATTTTTTGCTTCTTTATACTTTCAGTGAAATTTGAAATCAGTGTGACAAAATATCAAGAAAACTTTGTAGGAGTTTTTTTGGATTTGCATTTGGTTGAAAGATAAGATGGGGGAAGACTTCCTGCAAAAAAAAGCAAGTGCTTTTATTACTCGTTTGAGTACGGTTTGATGTTCACCTGTCATTTCTTGTAATATTCTGCATATAGGCATTACACATCTAGAAAACAGCAGTGTCATTAAGAGCCTTAAAAATGTTTACCTTCTTAGTAATTCCACTTCTGGTGATCTAAACAATGTGAACAAAAGTTCATGCATAAAGATTTTAGGTACATCATGGGGAACGATTCAAACATTAGAAGTGCTTTGAACGAACAGTGACTGGAGGATGGATAAATAACTTTTTTAAAAAAAGATTTTATTTATTTACTTGACAGAAATCACAGGTAGGCAGAGAGGCAGGCAGAGAGAGGAGGAAGCAGGCTCCCAGCTGAGCAGAGAGCCGGATGCGGGGCTTGATCCCAAGACCCTGAGATCATGACCTGAGCCGAAGGCAGAGGCTTAACCCACCGATCCACTCAGGCGCCCCGGATAAAGCTGAAATATTATGCAGCCCTTAAAAAGATATTTGTGGAGATTAGTTTAGTCTTAATGTTACATGGAAAATCATGATTGGACATTGCGTGAACCCTTTTATATTTTGTATGCATAGCTTCTGCACGCATCATAGAAAGCTCATAGGATAAAGCCAGAAAAATGTGCTAAAACGTAAATGAGAGGGGTTATATTCGTGAGAGGGGTAATAAGTGATGGTTACATTTAACTGGAGGTTTTCTGGGCTTTCTCACCTTCCTGCGGTTTGTATGTATTGATGTCCTGGGTGGGGCAAAGGGAACTTGCCTGGAACTGGAACGTGAGACTGCGCCCTGTGCGCGCTTGCGGGCCGGCCTGCAGGCGAGTCCTGCGGTGCCGGCCGGTGCAGTCCCGCGCACGGCCGGAGGGTGGCAGTGTCCGCTCGCAGACCCGCCGCACGCGGCCCGCTGACCTTTGTCAGCCTCTGCAGTCTCTCGTTTATCACTGATCACAAGAGTGGAATGAACATATTTACTTGTGTTTTGCTTTCCACTTATAATATCTAGTGGCATGGGAGGGAAATGAAAACAATTGTTCATAGGGGAAATTTATGAGCTTCATCTGGCTGCGAGATTTCCGCAGTTGCCCCACGCCGCCCAGGGACTCGGATTGCTTTTTGCATCTTCGGGCGAGGGGGAAGGCGCGTTTCCATCTGCCGGAGTGGCTCTGGAGTGTTCGTCATTCCTGGCTTTCTGCGGCAGTTGCCTCTGAACAGCAGACTTTCCCGGCCATCTTTCCCTTCCCCTTGAGCTTGAGAAGAGCTCGTGGACCTCCCTTTGGGGCTATCACATGAGAGTGGTCCCCATTTCACCCTGGGCCCTCCATCAGGAGTCCGGATTAGCCAGGGTTTCCTAACTATCTTGCGATGTCCTAAAATTTCTTCCTCTTAACGAGCTGGGGCAGGGCTCGGCTGACCCCTTATGAACTTTAGGAGGCCTCTTCATGCCCGGATTTTGTGGTGGGGGGCATGAAGTGAGAGGCTGTGGGCAGGTCCCTTCTCCTGGGGGTCTAGCATCACCCTGAGAGCAGTTGTCCTATTGTCTGGTATCCAGGATTGGGGGCTTGGTGAGCCTGGGAAGAGGGACACCGGAGAGCTGAAGACTTTGTTGGAGATGCATGCCCATGTGTGTGTGTGAGAGTGTGTGTGTGTGTGTGTGTGTGTGTGTGTGTATGTGTGTGATGGCTTCCATCCCTGACCAGCCTGGCTCTCTCAGCCCAGCAGAGGGCAGGGTGATGGGAGGGGGGTTGCTCACTGAAGAAAGTGGGCCCTTGTTGTCTTTAGACCTTTTGGACCTTGGGCTTGTGGAGCTGGCTCCTGGGATCCTGGAACCAGCTCTACCTGAAGCCAGTTCTTGGCGAGAGTGCCCATGCACTGACCTGTTGCCTTCATGGACAGTCCCAGCTTGTTCACTGGGACACACTCAGTCTGGGCAGAGAGGTGCCAGGGGCTTACACTTCAGGTGAGGCTGGAGGGCTGTGTGTAAAAGGGGGAAGCCCTACTGGAGGTACCAGGGACTTGTGGTGCTAGAAGCACAGATGTTAAAACCACTGGGACACTTTGCTGGTGTGCTCTGATGTGGAGACTTTTCTATCACTTGATGTATGTTAGGATGTGTGTATTTTTATGGGGGTGCTAATATTGTCTACAGTGGGGTTATAATCAGTTTGAGATTCTGTCTGGTTCCTTCTTCCCTCCCTCCTTCCCTCCCTCCCTCCCTTCCTTCCTTCCCAGCTTTCTTCCTTTCTCTATCTCCCTTTCTTCCTTCCTCCCTTTTTCTTTCTTCTTTTTTTCCTTTTCCCTTCCTTCCTTCCTTTTCTCCCTTTCTCCCTCTCTCTCCCCCTCTCCTGTACTTCCTTCCCTCCTCCATCCCTCCCTCCCTCTTTCTTTCTTTCTTTCTTTCTTTCTTTCTTTCTTTCTTTCTTTCTCCCTTTCTCTCTCTCTCTTCTCCCTCCCTCCCTGCCTTCCTTCCTAGCTAGCTTCCTCCCTTTTTCTCCTTCCTTCCTTCTCCCTTCTCTTACCCTCCCCTTTCCTTTCTTTTCCTTCCTCCCTCCTTTCCTTCCTTCCTCTTTTCCTCCCTCCCTCCCTCCCTCTCTACCTCCCTGCTTCCCCCCTCCCTCCCTCCCTTCTTTCTCCCATCCTGTCTTCCTCCTGCCACCCTCCCTTCTTTCTTTCCCTCTTCCTGCCTCATTTCTTTTCTTTGGTGGGGGAGGTTATCCTAGAGTTACTGTGACAGAGCCCACAGGTTGCTCACTCCCTGACAACACAGTGTTTGGTTGGCTGGGACTGCTCCAGCTCTATGCCTGGAAGGATGTGATGGGGTGTGGTGTGGCCGCTGCAGGGAGAGTGTCAGGCGCCCAGGTGAGCCTTTGACAGAGTGAATAGCACAGGGTCCTCGTGGAGTCCCGGCTGGGACCCTCCCCTGCAGCTGCATTTCCAGCGCCCACCCGTGGGACCTGAGCTTCCCTGGGGATGACCTCAGCATCACTGAGGGATCCAGTCCTAATTCAGCCAAAGCTGTTTCCTCCCAGTGAGGTTTTCCCTGTCAGGAGCAGAAGAAAGGGAGCTGGTTGGCTGTTTGTCTTGGAGTGAATATTTAAAGACCCCATCTTATCAGCGGCAAGGGGAGAGGAGGCCGGCTTTACAGGCGCTGGTAGACGGTGGTCTGGTTCTGTCTCAGCGTCTCTCGCTCACAGGACCCTCCCTCTGCTCATTACAATCCACCGCATTTCCCCAGCAGTCTTACAATCGAATTACTCAAAATTGCACTGCTTTATTGCATATTGCTGAACTCCAAGACAAGCAAATACCCAGATAATGAACAATTATTTATGACAAATTATTACCTTTACATATAAGATTAACAGTTTTTATTAAGTTCAGTCACGGTGACAACCCGTCCCTGAAAAATAGCGGGAGGTTTTCCCGTGGAATGGAACGAGGGCCTGCTGAAGGTCAGGGGTGGGCGCGTGTGCGCGCTCCTGCTGGCTGTTCCCGGGGGTGCGCTCACAGGCCGGTGGGGCCAGCGTCCACTTTTCCCACGGAAGGTGGCCATCTTCCCACCTCGAGACCTGGGCAGCTTCCATGGGGCTTCCCGCTCCCTTTGTCCCCTTTGACTAAGTAATGACAAAAGCACTCAAGAACGGGACAGGTTGCACTAATTGCTTTTGTATGTAAGTTTTAAAAATTTGTATTATTGGAAACTGAACTTTTAAAAATTATTTATGGACTCACTAACGTACGGTTTGGTGATTTCTTCCCCTCTCCGTGGTTCTTCTTGTGAACAGAAACCTCTCTCAGCTAATTATAACATACAGTATTTCCCCAGCAGTCTTACAATCAAATTATTCAAAATTGCATTTCTTTATTGCATATTGCTAAAACCCAAGACAAGCAAACATCAAGATAATAAACAATTATTTATTGCAAATTATTACCTAATATATAAGATTAACAGCTTGTAACTATTAAGATTAATACATGTGGTAAACTGTATTTATTATACTTATTTTGTAGCAAATATCTTTGTATAAAACATATGTTTATGTATTGCAATTAATGAGAAAAAGTATAAGATTAACAATTTATGTAGGGTTTTGTTTTTAGATTTATGCGCACTGTAAAACTTATTTATTGCACTTATTAAAAGTATTTAATGATGGACTTTTAGATGCTATATTTTTAATGTGCAAATATAAACTAAAGGAGTATTAAATTACAAAATGGAAAATTATAACTGAAGTCAAAGAATCTAACTATTTTCTGCTATAAATCTGCTTTAAAAAGATCATCACTGGAATTACTGAATCTTTAAATAGTGGCCTTTATAGTACATAATGAGTTCCAATGAGTTATCCTTTGAAAGGGTTTTTTCATCATTAAAACTAAACTCAACATCTTGCTCTTAAAGATAAATGTAGCTAACAGTGTAAACAGCAGAATCATTTCATTTTATGACGAGAAGTTGAAGTCACATTGGTGAAGAGCTGCGGGCCTGGACGGGTCCCCTGCAGGTGAGGGAGCAGGACCCACCGGCTGTAAAGGCAGTTCCTGGCACAGGTGGGACTCACCTGGCTGGCACTGAGCAGCCTCGGGGAAGAGGGGGAGGTCCTGGGCTTTGCTACCACGGCTTCCCTCCCCCGGTGGAGACGGGGCAGGGGGGTGGTGTGGGTGTAGCCAGAGCCATCTCTTTGCCCCAGAATTAGAAAATGATGCACCCCAAAGGTATTGAGACGTAAAATAGAAATGAGGCACTGGCCGAGCATTTCTTGCTTTGCCAGGGTTCAGGGGCCCCAGATGCTTTGGTAGGGTAGGAGGGGAATTCTAGAAGGCAGTCAGAGCAGAGGAGCTAAAGAAATCCATTGAGAAAACTAGCACAAGTTTTAGGTCTCTAATTCTCATGAACGCTTTTTAGGAATGAGTTAAACTAATGAGCGATTTCTGGATTTCCTATGGAGAGAAGTTTCTGTAGCCAGGGGCTGCTGGAAAGAGGGAGCACCACTCCTGAGTGCCCGTGTATCCCCTGCCTGCCTGTGGCCAGTGGCTTATACTCAGCTTGTAGACATGGGATCTCTCCAACAGCTGGGCGCTGACTCCTGAGCCTGGGGTCTTGTTCCACCCCAGTTGCCCGTGGGACTGAGGCTGAGGACAGGGTTAGAGCATAGCTTATAAACTGGACTGCACAGACCTCCAAACCCTCGTCCTTGTGCAGCTGTGCCGAGACCCTGACAGGTGCTTGTTCCTCTGACCTCCCAGTGAGGTCACACTGTATGGGCGGGTCCTGGGGATGTAGGGAAGGGCGGGGGGGGGGGGGGGAAGGGGGTTGTAGCTGGGGGGCAGGTGGGGTGAACAGCCTTCTCTTCCAGTGGTGCTCATGACCTAACCCTTCTTAGGAAGACAAACAGGAAAAGATGGAAGGAGGAGGCAAGGGGAGAAAGAAGGGAGAAAAGAGCTTTTGGTCCTAAGCTATGCAGATTTCTGTTCACTGAGGAAATTTGGAAAATAAACAAACTCTCCTTCAGAACACAAGTGCTCATTGGGCAGTTTGTATTATTTTATTTCAGGTGTTGGGAACACCGCCCCCCCCCCATTTGATTTGTAGTATAGGACACATACAAACAGTCTTTGAAAAATGCGTAGAGAATATAAACCTCTGTTATTTTGGGTCTGCAAACATCGTGGGTGCTGTTTGGTGCTCCTGGGATCCCCGGGGTGCACCAGCCGGCTTCGGGGTCAACTGCGGGAAGTTGAGCACGGGATCTGTCTCTTCCTCCAGAAGCCTGCTTTGCAGTCTTCGTAGCGGGGGGGAGGAGGAGGCAGACGGGGGGCAGGCTTCTGTGTCTGCCACATCCTCAGACTCCCTGCTTGGGACGAACACTCCCTTACTTCTCTTAGACACATATATGTTGGCCTATTTTATTATTATTTTTAATCTTTAAAAATTTAATTAATCAATTATTTTTATTTTTTAGCAGGCAGTATATATTAACCTATTTTTATGCTTTTTAAATTTGTTTTTTATTGAAGTGTAGTTCACAGTGTTACGTTAGTGGCAGGTATACAGTAGAGTGATGACTCCGTGCTGCTGATCTCCCTCAGTGTGCTCTTAATCCCTTGTATCTATTTTATCTCCCCCCCCCAGGCTTCCCCCAGCAACCGCCAGTTTGTTCTCTGTATTTAAGAGTCTGATTTTTTTGATCTCTGGTTTTTGTTTGTTTCTCTAACTCCACCTATGAATGAAATCATAGAGTATTTGACTTTCTCTGACTGGCTTATTTCACTTAGCATTATACCCTCTAGGTCTGTTCACGTTGGTGCAAATGGCAAGATGTTGTTCTTTTTTATGGCTGAGTAATACTCCATTGTATACACACACACACACACACACACACACTCTAAATCAACACTGGGGTGCATAGATCTTTTCAAATGACTGTTTTCATTTTCTTTGGAGAGATACCCAGTAGTGGAATTACTAGATCTTATGGCATTTCTATTTTTAATTTTTTTGAGGAGATGCCATACTGTTTTCCAGAGTGGCTGCACAAATTGCATTCCTACCAATGGTGCACAAGGGACCCTTTTTCTCCATATCCTTGCCAACACTTGTTATTTCTTGTCTTTTTGATTTTAGCTATTCTGACAGGTGTAAGGAGATATCTTATGGTGGTTTTGGTTTGCATTTCCCTGATGGCTGGTGATGTTGAACATCTTTTCACACGTCTGTTGGCCATCTGTATGTCTTCTTTGGAGAAATATCTATTCAGGTTCTCTGCCCCTTTTTAAATGGGATTATTTGGGTTTTTTTGGTGTTGAGTTGCATGTAAATTCTTTACATATTTTGGATATTAATCCCCTTATCAGATATATCATTTGCAAATATCTTCTCCCATTCAGTAGGTTGCTTTTTTGTTTTGTTGAAGGTTTCCTACACTGTGCAAAAGCTTTGTATTTTAGTGTAGTCCCAATAGTTTAATTTTGCTTTTGTTTCCCTTGCCCGAGGAGATATACCTAGAAAAATATTTCTATGGCCCATGTCAGAGAAATTATGGCCTATATTTTCTTCTAGGTGTTTTTATGGTTTCAGGTCTCACACTTAGGTCTTTAATCTATTTTGAATTTATTTTTGTGTATGGTGTAAGAAAGTTTCATTTCTTCTAACTGTATTTTCTTTCTAATGAAGTTTATAATTTCATTTTTTTTTAAAAGATTATTTATTTATTTATTTGCCAGAGAGAGAGAGAGAGAACAGGCAGCCAGAGGCAGAGGGAGAAGCAGGCTCTCCGCTGAGCAAGGAGCCCGATGTGGGACTCGATCCGAGGACGCTGGGATCATGACCTGAGCCGAAGGCAGCCGCTTAACCAACTGAGCCACCCAGGCATCCCTATAATTTCATTCTTAACCATCATCTTTAAGTTCATTCTTTTGTATGTAGCTATGCAATTTTCCCGTCATTTGTTGAAGAGATTGTCTTTCCCCATTGGATAGTCATGCCTCCTTTGTTGTAGATTAATTGACCATAAAAGCATGGGTCCCTTTCTGGGTTCTCTATCCTGTTCCATTGAACTCTGTCTCTGTTTCTGTGCCAGTACCATACTCTTTTCATTACTATAGCTTTGTAGTGTATCTTGAAATTTGGATTGTGGTATCTCCAGCTTTGTTCTTTCTCAAGACTGCTTTGGCTATTTGGGGTCTTTTGTCTTTCCATATACAGTTTAGTATTATTTGACTTAGTTGTCTTAGGAATTTATTTATTAAGAAAACCACTCACTTCTTTCTTCATTTTAAAAAAAGATTTATTTATTGAGAGTGGGAGGAGAGAGAGTGAGGAGAGGCAGAGGGAGAGAGACAGTCTCTAGCAGACTCCCTGCCCCCTGTCCCACTACTTCACTCCAGCAAAATATTTCAAAGACCTTAGAGTGTGCACATCCTTCAGGTGCTGAATTCCACTTTGAGGAATTGTCTTCAGAGAATAATCCTGGATGAAAACAAAGAATCATGTATGGTGGCATTTATTGAAACTTTATTTTTGAATTTTTACTATAGAAAATGTAACAAATATACAAAAGGAACATGACCAGAGAAGCAGAACCCCAGTTTCCCAGTTCTAACTCCCGGGCCCCTTCCTGTCCCTTGGTTTATTGAAGCAAATCCCAGACACCATGTTGTTTCACCCATCAGTAACTCAGAATGCATCTCTGAAAGATAAGGATTTCTCCAAAAAGCAGAAGTGTAATGCCTTTATCTTGCTTTAAATTACCCACATTCCTCCATATTGTCAAATATGCAGTCGATGGTTAGTTTTCCCTGCTTGTCTCAGAACCTGACTTTTTCTTTGAAAAGGTTTCTTTGTTTC
Organism: Mellivora capensis; assembly: GCA_004024625.1. Taxonomy (NCBI): domain Eukaryota; kingdom Metazoa; phylum Chordata; class Mammalia; order Carnivora; family Mustelidae; genus Mellivora; species Mellivora capensis. Next base: position 55,948 of record PISX010007507.1, on the reverse strand, counting down.
AGTCAGATAAGGTCCATCCACTGCAATGGGTTAACATGCCTCATCTTTTTTTACCCTTTCTCTCTCTTCCCTTTGGAATTTACTGAAGGAACTGGATGAGCTGTACTGTTTCCCTGCAACTTGATTTTGCTGATTGCTCTGTTTTCATGTCACTTAATATGTTCCTCTGTCTAGTTATTGCAGATATTCATGTCTCAAAATACAACTGATGCTTATTTCCACTTAGAAATGGTTGAATCTGCCAGTAGACCTTATTATTTGATAAGTAAATGAAGATTCATATATATTATTATGCCACATGTTTGTAAAATATTTTGATAACTATATTTCAATAGTTTATAACCTATACATTTTACTAAATATCATTCTTCTGAGAAGAGTTGCACACTTCACCCAGATGACCAGAGGGGCCAGTGGCCCCCAAAAGTAAATTCTTCCAGAAGTTTAAGGCTGCAAAATGGCTATGTCCTATTTCTACCACATCTTCTAAATTCATTAGTTGGAATACTTTTATAAAGAGAAATACCTATCATCAGCTGTCTTGTTATCTTGATTTTTAGGGATTAAAAAAATGAAACTTTTTATTTTGAGATAATTGTAAATTCATGTGCAGTTGTAAGAAATCATACAGAGAGATCCCATGAATTTTTAATGAGTTACCCTAATCATAGCATTCTGTAAAACTATAGTGCACTTTCACAATTAGGATATTGACATGGATGTAGGCAACATACAAAGCAGTTCCATTCCCATAAGAACATCTCATGTTGTCCTTGTTTTATTTCCTTCTCCTTCCCAAACACTAATCTGTTTCTATACTTGTTTCTATACTTGTGTCATTTAAAAAATGTTATATAAATGGAATTATAACTTTGGGGATTTTTTTTCACTCAGCATAATATACATGTTATATTCATTTGTGGAATTTTGATAGATATTGCATTAAATCTGTATAACAATTTCAGAAGAAGTAATCATTAGCACATTGAGTTTTCTTATCTATGAACATGGTATGTCTCCTTATTTGCTTAGATCTTTCATTTCTTTTACTAGTATGTGTAGTTGTATATGTCTTGCACATATTTCGTTAGATTTACACCTTAGTATTTCATTTTTCTGAACAATTATAAAGGCACTCTTTTTTAAACTTTGATGTTGATGTGTTCACTGCTAGTATATTGAAATACAATTGATTTTTGCATGTTTATCTGGTATCCTGAAAACTTAACTGAATTTGCTTTTAGTTCTAGGAGATTTTTTTTTTATTAAATTTTTTAAAAATTTCTTTTCAGCGTAACAGAATTCATAGTTTTACACCACACCCAGTGCTCCATGCAATGCGTGCCCTCCACAATACCCACCACCAGGCTCCCCCAACCTTCCACCCCCCCGCCCCTTCAAAACCCTCAGGTTATTTTTCAGAGTCCATAGTCTCTCATGGTTCATCTCCCCCCCAATTTCCCTCAACTCCCTTCTCCTCTCCATCTCCCCATGGAGATTTTTTTTTTAAAGATTTTATTTATTTATTTGTCAGAGTAAGAGAGCGAGCACAGGCAGACAGAGTGGCAGGCAGAGGCAGAGGGAGAAGCAGGCTCCCCGCCGAGCAAGGAGCCCGATGTGGGACTCAATCCCAGGACGCCGGGATCATGACCTGAGCCGAAGGCAGCCACTTTACCAACTGAGCCACCCAAGCATCCCAGTTCTAGGAGATTTTTAAAAATAGATTTCTACATAGATAATTATGTCATCTTCAAATATAAACAGTTTCATTTCTTCTCTTCTCATTTGTGTGCTTTTTATTTCCTTTTAAAAATTATTGCATCAGATTAAACTTGCAGCAACATGTTGAATAAATGTGGTGAGAGTGACACCTTGCCTAAACTCCAGGGAAAATCATTCATTCTCTCATTATTAGGTGCAATGTTAGCTGTAAGTTGTTTGTAGATGCACTTTATCAAATTGTGGAGTTCCTTACTATTCCCAGTTTTCTGGGAGTTTCTTCTTTTTATAATATGAATGTGTGTTGAATTTTGTCAGATACTCTTTCTGCATCAATTAATATCATCATGTGATTTTTATTTTTCAGTCTGTTAATATGATGAATGAATAGCATTGGTTGATTTTCTGATATTGAACCAGACTTGCATCAGTGGAATACATCCCATTTGTTATTGTGTATAATATTTTTTATTATATTGCTGAATCCCATTTGCTAATATTTGTGAAGGATTTTTCCATCTATACTCATGTAGTTTCTTTTCTCCTCCCTCTCTTCCTCTTTCCTTCCATCTCCCCCTCCCTCAGTCTCTCCCTCTCTTTCCCTCCTTCCCTAGCTCCCTCCTTCTCTCCCTTCCTTCCTGGCTTCCACAGTCTTTGTCTGGTTTTCATATCAGGGTAATACAAGTGTCATAATATGAATTGGGAAGCATTCCTCTATTTATTCTCTGGGAGAGATTATGTAGAATGGTGTTAATTCTTATTTAAACATTTGATAGAATTCACCAGTGACACCATCTGGGTCTTGAGATTTCCTTTTTGGGAGTTTTAAAATTACAAATGCAAATTTCTTAATCATTGTAGGGCTATTCACATTATCTTTTTCATGTTGGGTGAGTTAGGGTTATGTATAAAGAATGTAATACCTAGAGCAACCACTAAAAAAGCTATATAAAGAGATATGTCCCAAAAACACAACAGATAGTCTACTCGTGTCATTATTGCACAATTTGAATGAAGCATAGAAACATTACCTCCCTTTAAGTATCTTTATCTTCCTCAGTTATAATACCATTTTTTCAAATATTTTCTCTACACACATTTAGAATCACATTAAACAGTGCTGTGATTTTTGCTTCAGCTATCATACATGATTTGGAAAACTCTAGAGAAGGGAAACCCTTTTATTTACCCACATTTTTGCTTATTGAATTCTGCCTTCCTTCTTGATGTCCCACATTTTTTTTTCTTTTAGGGCATCTTTCCACTTAAAGAACTTCCCTTTCCTGTTCTTTTAGGGTTGGTTTTCCCCAGACAGATTCTAAGTTTTCCCCTCACTGGAGAATGTCTTGATTTCTCCTTAATTACTGGTGGGCATTTTTGCTGGGTATAGAATTCTGGGTAGGCTGTTCTTTTCTTTTCATCTCTTGAAGAACATTATATCACTTCTATTGGCCTCCATGGTTTCTGATGAGAAATTAGTATTATTCTTATTGCTTTTACCATATATTAACATGACTTATTTTTCTGGTTGCTTTCAAGATTTTGTCTTTATCTTTAGTTTTAAGAAGTGTAATTATGATGTATCCTTTTTGATGCACACACACACACACACTCTCTCTCTCTCTCTCTCTCTCTCTCTGGATAAACTTAGCTCTTTGAATCTGTAGGTTTATGTCTTTTGTCAAATTTTGTGTCAAATTTCTTCCTGTGAGTACTTTCTAGTCCCATCCTCTTCCTTGTCTACTTCTACTGATGAAATGAGTGTTAGGTCTTTTGTTATAATCTCACAGGTCTCTGAAGCGCTATTATTTCTTTGAGTCTGTTTTTTCTCTCTGTTGTTCAGATTGGTTGATGTCAATTATTCTCTTTTCCAGTTCACTGCTTCTTTCCTCTTTCCCCTCCATTCTGCTCTTCAGCTCAATGACTGAGCCTTTTACTTTTGTTATTATATTTTTCAGTTCTAAAATTTTCATTTGGCTCTTTTTTATATCTTTTATTTCTTTGTTGAGACTCTTTTCTCCCCCATTCGTTTCAAATGTGTTGCAGTTGCTCACTGAAGCATTTTTAAAATGATGATTGCTTTAAAATCTTTGTCAAATAGTTGTAACATCTCTGTCATCCTGGTGTTGGAATATGTCTTTTTTATTCAGTGTGAGACCTTTGTTTTCTCTGGTATGATGACGATTTTTTTAAATGATGCCTGGGATTTTGTGTTACATTATGAGACTCTGAATTGTATATAAACCTTTTGTTTTAGATGGTTTTGTCTAGTAGGGGGGGCTGCTACCAGTTATGGCTTGAAATATTTTTCAGCAGTGTTATTTGGTGCACACACATTTAGGATTATGTCTTCTTGGTGAATTAACCCTCTTATTATATAATGCTCCTCTCTGTCTCTGGTGATTCTCTTTGCTCGGAAGTCTTTTCTATCTATAGATAGAATATATAATATAAATAAAATCTATCTCCGGGTTTCCCACTAGCCTCTGTTGACCCTGGAGGGAGTAGGATCCTTACTACTTAGGGTGTGGGTAAAAGTACTAGCTCCCCATGTAGGCACCACTAACATGGTGATGGGGTGGTCTTGTTTGTGTTGGAGGATGGTGAAAGTCAGCCTACTCTGACTCTGTCAGAGATAGGAGGCATGTTTTGTTACTGCCAAGTTAGAGGTGAAGTTCAGGCTCCCCATGGTCTCTTCTGACAGTTTGGAGAGACTTACTCTAGTGGGGATATTGGTGTTTCTTGTTACAGCCTCCTGAGGGTAGAATTCTAGACTTGCCTTTTGCCTTTGCTGGTGTAGATATGGATAGGACCACTTTTTTCCCTGTAGTGTTTGACTGGAGTAGAGCAGTTATTGTTTAAATGTTTTCTGTCTTACTGGGCTGCCCCTCTTCTTGTCCTTTGGCTAGAGAGATCAGGCTTTCATTGGGGGGTTGTTTTCTGTGACAGCTGCAGTTTCCAGATTTCTGCTTTCTTTAGTTCCATGTCTAGTATATATGAAACAAAAAGAAAACCAAAGAAACTGACATAGTAGTCATTTCTTGGATTTTAGGTCTTGCCAGTCTGCCTTTTTTCCCCTGCCACTACGTCCTCTGGGACCAGTGAGCAGCCTCCCTTCTCTGATCACTTTTTCCTGGGGTTTGTTCCATGATGTTTAGCACATGCCCTTTGGATCTTACTCATTTGTTCATTCATTTCTTCTTTCATTCAACAAAATGGGTTGTGTGCCTTCTCCTGCAGATGTGGTGGTTAAAGACCTTGAGTTCCTGTTAGTGGAAGAGACAAGCAGTAGTCACAGGGTCTGGGAAGAGAGTTCCCCCTGAGCTGGTCTTGTACTGTCCTGGTGAAGGAGAGTCTATAGGGCAGGGTTGGATCTGGCTGCTCTGCCCAGGATGAGATGGGGCTCTGCTCATAGTCCTGGTCGGAGGCACCTTGTTGCTTGGCTCCTTCAGGATGCATTTGCTCATCTACTGAGCACCTGCTGCTACAGAGCCTACACTGCAAAGGGATGTGGGGTAAGAGAGGTGGAACCAGCTCTTGGCAGCTCCAGGCCAGGATGGGTAGAAATAGTCCCTGGAAAGCTCACCCTTGAATGGAGGGTGAGGGCACCAGTGGTGGCAGGAGCTCAGGATATGATTTCCTTAAAAGGAAGCTTCTGAGTTAGACCTGGGCACTGATTAGAAAAAAAAATCCCAGTAGAGACATGAGCAGTGAGCCCTAGTCTTTGCTCCCGTTAGGTGGAGCAGCTGGAATCGGGACTTGGGGAACCCAGGTTCCCACCTAGGCCCCATCCTAGTGCTGTCTCTCTCTCCGCCCTGGGCATTGTCTTTCTCCTAGCATGATGCCCCATCCAGGTCCTCACCTGGCTTGCTCCTGCCTCTCCCTTGGGCACTGCTCTTCTGCCCACGATGCTCATCCAGGCCCTGCATTGTGTGGGGAAGATGTGGCTCACCCACGTGGGTTATTATTAGCCTGCAATGAAGTGAAAGGCCCTGAATGGGGGATGCCGAGCTCCTGCCTGACACCGTGGCCGAGGCAAGAAGGGAATGATTCATTATGGCTACAAGGCGTGCTCTAATTTCATATAACGGAATAAATGACAGTCGTATTTTGGGTGCCACCATGCGCAGATAGCATTGTTCCCTGACTGCCTCTCACCCAGGCTGCAAGGAGAATTAGAGCAGCCTTTGTTCAGGGAGGTGAGAGGCTGGGGGATGCCTGGGGGCGGGCAGGTGCCGTGACCCTGGGAGGCTGTGTAAAGTTGCTGCTTGGTGGCTGGTGTGGCCAGGGAAAGGGGCCTCCGGACCCCGTCCTCCCATTCAAGGACCCCCAGCCTGCTGATCCCACTCCAACTTCCTGTACTCCACTCTCATGGCTTCTCCAGACCCCACCTCCCATCCGATTCCCCATCCAGTTCAGGCCCAGCTCTGGGCTCCCTCCTCCAGAAAGCCAACAGCACCCATCTTATGCTCTTGCAGTTCTGTGTGAGTGCCTCCTTCCCTCTGTGCAGGCTTCTGGACTCCCCCACCAGTCTCCGGGCCCTGGCTGGGACTCTGCGACCACATGCCAACAGCTTTAGCTGAGGCTTCTTTGGCTGTGAAGGTGGCCCCAAGTTTGAGGCAGTGGGCCTTCATCTGGTATCTCCTGGGATGGAGAATTCCCCCGTAAGTTGAGCCCCACAATGGTGTAGTTGTTGGGGTATGAGCCCTCCAAGGCAGGGCTGCTGTGTGACTTGTGGGGGCTGAGGTCAAATAAAAATACAGGCCCTGTTTTTGCAAAATTAGTGAAGAACTTCAAGACACCACAGCAGAGTCTTAAACCCATTGCAGGGCCCTTCTGAGTGAGGGCCTCTGAGCACGGAGCAGTGGCGGGTGCATGAAGCTGGCCTTATCCAGCATCGACAAGAGACCCAAGGCTGGAGCCTAGGGTCCCCCTGGGGACATCATGGGGTCATCTCACCTGAGCTCTGGCCAGACAGGCTGGCAGGGCCATGGGGAAGGGTACTGGACTGCCTGGGTTACAAGCACATGAGCAGGTTCCGGGAAGCAGCCACAGAATTATGTTTCCCCAGTGCGCTTCATCTGTGCTCTGGAACCCCAGATAAAAATAATAGAGGAGTAGGATAACATTCAAGGGCAATTTCATCCTTGGACATCTAAGCAGGAAAGGAAGCCTTGGGATCACTGGACCAAGGAATTCATATTCCTGTAATATTTGCACACAAAATGGTCTCATGTTTAAAAATGCAGATTAAGAGTCGTGTCAATCATAGACCCTTGGAAATGGTGCTGACCTGACAGGGAGACAGAACTTTCCCGTGGAGTTTAATTTCGTTCAAACACCTTTTGCAATTGGGGTGACAGCAGGACCAAGGACTGGGGGGACCTGCACCCTCCCCCGCCTGCTGCCGCTGCTCACGGTTGGGCCACTAGCCCAGCAGGGGTCACTGCATGGAGTGTGTCAGTAGCGAGCTCCTGGAGCCCACTGTGGAAGGGCCCTGGACAGCCATACAGGACCATACCCTCTCTCCTTGGTCTCCCCACTGCCCTCTGAGATCAAGTCCTGGCATCACCAGCAGAGCAGAAGTGGGAGGCTGGGCAGGCCAGCTCCTGGGAGGGCAGAACCCCCTGAGCAGGCTCTGCACTGGCTCTCAGCCTGTGGGAAGATGGAAAGAATCTCCAGCAGACTTCGGGCCAACCGCAGGGCTTGATTTGGGACTCAATCCCACAACCCAAGATCCTGCCTGAGCTGAAACCAAGAGTTGGATCCTTAACTGACTGAGCCACCCAGGCACCCCAAAGGTTGCTCCTTTTATTTATTTATTCTTTTTAAAAATTTAATTGGGCTGCTCCTTTTAAAGGAGGCCATGCTCTTCAGTTCATCGTGAGCCCCGCTGCTCTGAACTTTCCCCCAGCCCTGCACAATGGCTGTCCCCAGAGACTTTGATTTGCACAGTTGTCTGTCTGTCTTTCTTTCTTCCTTTCTTTTTTCTTTTCTTTTTTTGAAGATTTTATTTATTTATTTGTCAGAGAGTAAGAGAACACACAAGCAGGGGGAGCGGCAGGCAGAGGGAGAAGCAGGCTTCCCGCTGAGCAGAGAACCAGATGTGGGGCTCAATCCCAGGACCCTGGGATCGTGACCTGAGCCGAAGGTATACGCTTAACCAACTGAGCCACCCAGGCGTCCCAACACAGTTGTGTTTCTTGCACCTGGCTGGCATTGCTTATTTAGGGTGTCTGCCTGCCCCCGTATGCATTTTGCCCCTTTGCTCCTCATTTGGAAGTTTCCTGTGGTGTTTTGCTGATTGTGGGTGGGCCGGCATTGGGGCTTGTAAAAGGGTGTAGATGGAGAGGAAGTGTTCCTGCTGTCTACACCGTGTCCTGGTACTCTGTGAATGTACTTGATATCCCCATGATCAAGCTGTTGGGCTGGAGATTTCTTACCACCTCTTGAGAGCCGAGTGGGGGCTTAGTCTCATAGTAGGCAGAGGGAGAAGGGGTGGGGGAGAGGGGGCTGTGGGCAGGAGGGCATGGCACATATGGCTTCTGTCACCCGCCCTCTGCCTCTGCTGGCTGAAACATGAATTTGCATTGTTATGCTCTTACCTTTGAAAAGCACCCTCCCTAAACCGTGTTTTTCTCCTCTAGAAAGCCGGTGCCTGTGACTGACAGTGGGAGCAGCTTGGAACAGGGCACCCCTGGACCCTTCAAAAGGGGCGAGGCCTCAGCTCCACATAGCGGCCCTTTCCTAGGGTCCAGCTCACACTCTGTCCACAATCTGCTTCCCTGCCTGGGGGTCTGGGCCGGGGAGGCTGGAAGGGCAGAGATGGCCATGGCTCTTGCAGAAGGAAGCTAGTAGGGCAGGAATGTTTTCTAGTGACCGCCCCTGAGGAAGTTCAGCTGAGCTGGCTGCTGTGGTCGCCCTAGCCAGACATGCCTGTATGACCTGACCCTGTTCATTCTCTTGGACATCTGCAGATCCAAGAATGGAGAGACAAAGTCAAGTTTGCCAGGTGGCCCAGGAGGCTCTTGCTTGTGGCTGCTTCTCATCCTTGGGTCTTTGGAGAAGACCATGCCTTCTGCAAGTTCACTGTCTCATGGCATTCTGTGGGGGCCTGGTCTCAGCACCCCAGCAGGTGTTGACTTCCTTGACCTTCTATGGAGGCAGAGACAAACTTTTCTTATCAATAGAAAACTGGAAAATGCAAGGAGGGGAGGTGGGTAGCTACCCCAGTGTCTGGTGAAGGAAGCAATCTGCCTTCCAAATACGACTTTATTAATTGGTTGTTCAGGAGAAGATCAGAGCCCGACTGGTTAAATTGAGGGTCATGTCTGTAGCAGTGGGGATGCGATGCCCTGCAGCATCAGGTAAAATGTTTGTTTGCATGTAGCTGATGGACAGCATTACTTTCCAGAAAGTCCCCTGGCCGCATGCTGGAGTGGACTTTTGTTACACAATTTACAGAGGGTCCTTTTGCTGAGGGTTTCTAGAGCTGGGTTATGCAATGTGACTGCCTGTCTTGGGGACGAATGACAGTGACCTGGGTTCTGGGACTTATCATGGCTCTCAGTGGGGAGAGGAAGGTCTTAGGAGTGTGACCATCACCCTTAAACAGACTTTAGTTGCCAACTTGGTGCCTTACCATGGTACATCATGTAAACTTTTGGGTTCCTCTGCTGGAAAGTGGAGTCAGACTCTGGAAGGGTCCCCCATATCCCTGAAGAAAAATTCTTCTGGTCCATTAACGTCATTTTCTTTAGAGAACCTTTTCTGATCTCTAGGTGATCATATGGGAATATGGTGGCCATATGGGAAACTGGGCTGATATTAAAAGCCATTCCGTCCGGAGGTTGAGTGGTCTGGGGAGATGATAGATTGGTTCCCTGCTGGACTGGCTATCACCACCAGGCTGTAGGTGAGAGCAGAGGCTGGTGGTCTCCACTCTGTCCTGGAAGCCCCTGGGTTCAGGTGGTTTCCTCTACCCAGACCCCAGACATTGACAAACTTGTCCTGGTCTGCCCAGGACTTTCTTGATCCTGGCACTTTGAAAGCCCACAGCCTAGGGATGTCCTCCATCCTGGCAAACCAGATGGCTGGTCACCCCACCCGGGCTTGGTCCCCAAGCTAGAGGGGCAATCAGTGGGTAAAATCCAGGACAGGGTACGGGGTGGTCCCAGCGTGAGGAGCAAGCCCCTGGAAGAGGCAGCCACGCTACGTCCAGTGCTTCCCACATGGCCTACGCTTCCGTGCATATACCACACCATGACATTGCGTATGTGTACAGGAACCCCTAGCTTGTACACCGTGTGATCCTAATAGCCCCTCCAGTCACAGCAGTGCTCACGTGGAACGTGCAGGGTGCCCGCGCCACGGTGCTTGTCAGTTTCCATTTCTCACAAAGTCAGTACTCTCCTCTTTCACGGGGTGGGGGACCCTTATGCCCCTCACTTCCCGGAGGAGCAAGCTAGCCTGTTACTTGCCCAGGGTCAGCAAGCGTGGAGCTGGGACTTGGAGCTGGGCTCTCAGGTTCTATGGCCCACATGATAACCTTTCCCCTGATGGGAAATTGGTGACAGGTGCCCCTTTCAGAGACCGTGGTCTGTGGAGCAGCTTGTCTCCTTGTGCTGGAACTTCATTCCCCTGCAGTGCCCTCTGCTCAGCCAACTTCTGGGGTGTGACTAAGCTAGGGCCGGCCCCTCCCACACCCACCTTAGAAAAGAGGTGGGTGCTCAGGGCATGCATGCCGAATGAATGTCCATGCCTGTGTGTGGAGCCCATCTGGCCTCTCTTCCTCACCGGATGCCTGAAAGCGCACAGAGCTTAGGGTCAGCTACAGACCCTGACAGGTAATAGCTGTGTTACCACTTTGGGGATTTATGTTGTCCTCCTGGTAAAATGGGGAAAATAAAAATGATCCTGCTTCATAGAAGCTCCAAGACTACAAAGCTCTAGGATTCTGAGTGCTCCACCCAAGCATCAGTCTACCTCTGTCCACCTGCCCACCCAACGATGTCTGCTCCCTTGGGCAGCGTGGGGACAGCCTGCTGTCCCTGGAGGGACTTACCACTGTCCAGTGTAGAGAGGGGTGCCCCGGGCTCTGTGTTTGCCTGGTGGGGAGAGCCTGGCACGGACCCCTCTGAGCATGTGTGCAGAGACGAATATCGAGAAGGGGATGGGTTCAAGGGACCACAGCCACTCTCCATCAGGTAGAGCAGGAGCCCTCCAGGCAGCGAGGGAAGAAATGGGGCCAAGAAAAGGGACAGAAGAGAGTTTCCTGCCCACAGAAACCCCATCTGATCTTCAAGAGCCAGCACACAAGTGATTTCTTCCGTGAGGCCTTCTCGTGTTCCCCATGCTGATCATTTCTTCATGTGGGTCCCCAGACTTCTTGCTCAAGTTTTTGTCTTGCCATCTGTCCTTCTCATATGACTGGAGGGCTCCTTGAGGGCAAGGCAGTGTCTGAGTCAACTGTGATTCTGGCTCTCAGGAGCTGGCAAGGACACGGAGGGGAGGGGAGACAGAGTGCTGTCGCTTCCTGGGGCCAGCTGGCCAGCTGCTCCTCATTAGACATCTTGTGGCTTCCCTATGTGCCCAGCTGGGACAATATAATCAGAGACCCAAACGGCGGCATATAGTGATGCTCTGCACAGTGAGGAAATTCCAGGGTCTTACATTGGAACTGTGGGCTGGCCCAAGTCATAGCACGTGACGTAGGACCACCTTTGAAAGTCTTAATGCCGAGGCCGACTTGCTTTCCTACACAGTCGTGTTGTCTTTCCCCTTTTTATTTATGTGCTTTGTACACATGGATGTGATGGTTGGTGGATTGCAAGGGACAAAGGACAGCCCAGCAATCTGGGTGCTGTGTGCGGTCAAGATCATGCGATGACTCAGAGTCGCAGGAGTTACGGTCTCGGTACCCCTTCCCCACCCCGGGCTTGTTTGGAGTACCCGAGACCACTTACACCTTCCTCTGAGATCTTTGGTGGAGGTGTTCTTTTCTTTCTTTTTTCTACGTTCAGAGAAGGTACTTGTGGGAGCTTTTGATGCTGTGTGACCGTGATGATGGGGGTTATAATGAAACACATGAACAAGCTGGCACAGAGCTGGGAAGGGTGAGGAGGTCCCCTCTGCTGGGTGCGGTGTGCAGACCAGGGCTGTCGGCTTCTGCAGAGTTTAACACTCTATTAAAACTTGACTTCCCTTTGCCCCCAGTGCTCTGAGGTGTGCTAAAGAAGGTAGGGCAGGGCAAAGTGCAACATGGCTATAGGACCCCTGTCTTAGTCAGCTTGAGCCTCTGTAACAAAATAGCACAGGCTGAGTGGCTTATATGGCACGAATCCGTTTTCTTGCAGCCCTGGAGGCTGGAAGCTGAGATGAGCGTGTTAGTGTGATTGGGCTCTGGTGTGAGCTCTCTTCCTGCCTTGCACATGGCCACCTTCTTACTGGCCCCTGCCTGAAACCCTACAATGGCTCCCCATTCTATTAGAATAAACCTTTAACCTCTCATCACAGCCTCCAGGGCCCTCCGTGATGTGGGCCCAGCCTGACCTCTACCTCAGGTCACTGTCCCTGATGCGCGGGAGCCACTGATCTCTGGGTTCCTCACGTTTGGGCCTGAGCATTTGCCATTCCCTTTGTGTGCAAAATGCATTTCGGCATTTGGATTTTGGCCTCCTGATGGCACAGCTTCTGTGGGTCTTGCTGTTGCCCTGTCACATCACAACAGTTGTATTTCTTTATAGCTCTTGTAACCGAGGAGGCTTGGTCTTCCCTTTTGAGTGTCCATTTGTCCGGCAGGCACCTCCTCCCTCGCCCACTGTTGTCACGGCAGTCGCCTGTAGGAAGCACACCATCAGGAGTTGGTGGCTGAGACTTTTTCTTGGGGAAAGTGTGTGGGGGGACTTAGAAGAAGGTCTTTAAAGGTCTCCCACCCCCTGCCAGCACTCAGAGATGTTCATTATCCCCCCAAGCTTTCCTCCTTGCCTCCCCTCCCGACTCCTCAGCCCCACCCCTCCCCAACCTCATTGCCTCCCCACCCCTTCTGGCCCCACCCCTCCCCCTCCCCCTCCTTGACTTCCCCCACCACTTCCTGCGCTGTGTGGTCAGTGGCCACACTTAAGGGCTAAACGCACACCCAAGGCCCTAACCCTATGCTTTGCAAAGACCCTCCCAACTCCCCGAAATATCCAAATCAGGATCTTCTAGACGGTTCTGAAATTCCTGTTTTAAGAGCATGTCTTCCCCTGCATGTCCCGTGTGGGTCTCCCTCCAGTTCTCCCCGCTGTCCCCATGACCTCTCAATATGGCATTTGTCTTCTGAGGAATTACTGTTTGGACACTTCGCCCTGCTACTTGGACAATGCGGGCAGTCTCAGTCTCCGGGCAGCTGAGGAACTGGGTTGCGAGGCTGGTGCTTTCTCCCCGCTCAGCCGTGTCCCGTGCTCCTTGCTGCTCTCTTCCTTGCATCTCCAGGCGCTCTGTTCATAAGACCGCCACTTCTCAGAGTCTGCGCAGTTGTCCTCGTTCATCCCTTCATTCATCCATCCATTCATTCATTCACTAAAGCATCCGTGATGTTCCAGTCCCGCCATAACCGCAGAGGATGCAGGGAGAACATGCCTGCCCACAGCGGGGGGATGGGTCCTGCGGTTCTCCAAGGTGGCACCTGCGTGGAGCCTCGTGCATAGTACTAGGGAGATGACACCTTATGGTCCTGTGAATTGATTTTGATTGCAGAATTTTTACAAAGCACACCGACCACCACCATAGTAAGAAGTATTATTTCCAAGGCAAATCTTGTTTTGAGAGGATTATGAAAATTGAGCATTTGAAGATAATTTAAAAATCCTGAAAAACAAGGGTGGGCCGTCACTGTCCTGGCCTGGGGCCATTTCCCCCGAACCCTTCAGCAGGAACACACAGGCTGCTGAACAAAGTGTGTGGGACAATCTGAGGGCTCTGCCCACTCGGGGCCACGTGGGGAAGTCAAGAGCAAAATTCTCAGGGGACACACATGAGCTCTCATAGGAGGAGCTGACCTCCAGCTATCTGCCTCCACACTTATGAGTGCCTGCTGTATGCTCTTCCTGTCCACTGGGATGTGGATGCTTCAGGGTCCTTTCTGGAATCCAGTCCCAATTGTTTTTGGACACTTCCACAGATGTCTTTTCTTCTTGGAATGATGTTTCACTTTCTCTTTTCCTTGAAGCTTATGTGCTCTTTGAGAAGCCTCTGCTGACATTCCCATTCCCTCTGGTGCTCCCTGTCTCTGCAGTCATTCCTCTTCCAGGCTGCTGGGGGGAGGGGCTTGGGGGTTAGAGGGTTGAGGCTCTACCCTCCATCAGGGGTCCCCACAAGGACTTCTCAGTCATAGAGCTTCCAGATTTGGCTCTGTGCGAACCGGAGATACCCCCATCAACCCCGGGGCTTATTTAAAGGTTGTTAATTACTCTCTTCCATTCCCCAGCTAGATTATCATTCCCTTGGAGTCACATGGAGCCCAGGACTGTGCTTACATCCAAGCTGTTAACAAATATTTGTGTGGGATTTGGAAAAAGAGAAATGCAAAGATGACTTGAGAAATAAGACTTTGTCCCCCCACCCCCCGAGTTTAACTTCTGGGAAAGTTCATTTGGATGATTAAATGAGTAACAATACGCACAGAAATTTGGGGGGGGGACGTGAACTGGAGAATTTGTATTAGATATTAAAAATGCCCTTCAGAGCTGCAAACCAAATCAAGATAATAAAACGCAAATCCAGAAGAAGATGAGCCACAGCTCAGACTCTAGGAAACAGAGTTTGAGGCAGGACTGAAGGGACTGGCACTTTATTTGGGGGGGTGAGCCGTGGGCAGAGAGAGTGGGGGAGAGGGGAGCGGCGCAAGAAGGGAAGGGAAGCCGTGTGCTGAGCTGGACTGGGAGACGCAGCAGGTGGCTCAGCAGGTGGCTCCGCTTGGCTGGTGGTCTTCTCCAGATGGGCTGTGCACAGAAACTCTGTCTCCGAGTAGTCAGCGGGCGAGAGGGAAGAGGGAATTTGTGTGCCTGGCTCCCCCCATCTCCTGTTTCCCACGGGTCAGAGTGCACCCCGTGGGTGGTATCTCCCGTGCATTTCTGCATTGCAACTTCTGGCTTGCCCCTTTGGCAACTTCTCAAACGCTAGCTTCCGACCCAGACATGAGGTGTTTCCCGCTAAACACAGGGGCTCAGAGATGCTAGAGATGGGAGGTGAGTGGCTAGGCTGCTGGACACGCAGTGGTGATCAAGGTGGGTGGGCTCGGGGTCTAGGGTCAGGTGGGTGAGGTACTGAGCTCAGGTGCAAAATGTAAGGGAGTGCCAACAAACCCTGTAATCACGTGAAATCATGGTTTTTTTTTTTTTAAGATTTTATTTATTTGACACACACACAGAGAGTTCACAAGTAGGTAGAGAGGCAGGCAGAGAGAGAGGGGAAACAGGCTCCCTGCTGAGCAGAGAGCCCAATGCAGGGCTTGATCCCAGGACCCTGAGATCATGACCTGAGCTGAAGGCAGAGGCTTAACCCACTGAGCCACCCAGGCGTCCCACGAAATCATACTTTAATGCACTATTGAAAAGTCAATGCAAAAGCTCGTGATGGGCAAAACATCAGAATTTTAAATAAAGAGCAGAAAGAGGTGGGATTCAGGTGATGTGAGCAAGGTCCTGGTGCAGTGTTGAGTCCTGCCTTTTGGAGGTCTGAGGGGGCATTTGTGGACATGTGCAGTGTGAGGTGTGGGCTGGACATCCAAGGGGCGGTGACCGGGTTGGGGGGAGCTCTGCACCTACAGCTGGGGAGGGAGGCGGGGTTGAGAGGGGATATTGCAGCAGACAGCTAGAAGCTGGTACTTTAAGCCATGGGGTTGGAGGGAGCACCAAGGGTGTGAGTGTAACTGGAGAGGAGACGAAGTCCAAGTACTGAGGCCCAGGCACCCCAAAGCATAGAGCTCACTGAGAAGGAGACCACTGCAAATAATGAAAGCACGGAAGGGTCATACCAAAATGCCAACAGTGGCAGTGGTCTAGACGGGTGGTGGAATCACGGTGGTTTCTCTTGCTTCTCCATTTGTGCACAATTCTCCAGGATGAGCACCCGTTACTCGTGCAATAAAAAAAACTCGCTCCATCTGCAAGATACTGTAATGTGGATGGGTGGTGATGAGGTGGAGCCCATCAGAAGAAGGAGACAGCTTCTGAAGAGGGAGGTGTTCCGTACTGGCCATGCTGGGGCCAGTGATGGGTACTAGGGCAGTGTTGCTGTATGTCTGGACCCCCCAGGTATTTTGAAGCTCAGGGGTGCCGGTGCTGGGCTTTGAGGACCAGAGTTGACATTGGATTAGGAAGTTTGGCCCCTGATGGTCTCTACTTTGGGAGTAGGGATTGTCAGGGGGAGGGCTTAACTGCATTCCTTGAAGAAGGGCAGGGCTGTCTTTCTAGAAAATGTGGGCCCTATATGTCTAGCTCGCTAGATGCCTGAGTAGGTGGTCTTGGTACAAGAAAAATGAGGATATATAATAAAAATCCCAGTTTGCTTTTGGCCAGTTTTCACATGTATTCAAAATAAATGCTTGAGTGAATAAATGTGCCCGGCTCTCTCTCATTCAAGCACTTATTGAATGCCTATGGTATACAGGCACCATGCAAACAAGGGGTCATTCATCACTGCTGCTGTGAAGTCTGGAGTCTAGCAGGGAGAAGGGGCCCATTAGATTAATTATTGTACAGGTGATTTATCGATTGAATTCATGATAAATATTTTGAAGAAAGAGAACAGATTTCACCTGTCTTGGTGGTCAGGGCAGGCTTCCCTGAGCGAGTGGCATTTAAGCAGATCAGTGAAGAGGGAGAAATAAGTGGGATGTGGTGAGCTGGGAGGGGTGGCTTTTCTCTCTGAGCAAACCCTACAAAAGAGACCCCTTTTAAGGGTACTATGTAGAAATGGTGAGAATATGCTGCAGAAGTTGAGGAAAGGTTGTGAAAATGCCCTGGTAAGGTGTGCAGGGAAGGCTGATGCCGCTGGAGGGTGCGGGTTCTCCTTCTGTCTCACCTGGCCTTAGGGTTCCAGGGGGGAGTGAGGGCACCAGTTCAGACAAAGGTTGTTCACAGATGTTGATGAGAGACACTGGCACTACATGAGTCTGAGTGCATGTCCAGCAGGTGGGAGTGAGAGGCTGGCTCCGGGAGAGAGGCTGGGCGGGAGTTGGATACGAGGCGGTCACTCCCATGGAGGTGTGGACCCTAAGGTCAACGGGGAGAGGCATGAAAGCCAGGAAAGTTGTGGTCAGAATTTCTGTGAATTCTTCCATTTTGGAGGACCCAGAAGGGATTGTCAGGGAGTTAGGGAGGAGCAGAGTGAAGGGGAAACCACAAAAATTCAAAGAGAAGATACATTGAGAGGACAAAGGGGTGAGTGGAGCCTTGGAAGTAGGGACAAAAGGATAGGGAGGGCCCTAGTGAGTGGCTCATGTGCCTTCCTCCTCCCTGTGGCACGGAGTAGCTCTTGGGGAGCCCCAAAGAGCTGCCCTCAACAGAGCACAAGTCCACAGGTTAGTCCTCCTTCCCGCCATGGTCCTGGGGGGACACTTTGGGAACGGCACCAAAGAGTGGGAGGCTGGGGATGCCCCAGGGATGGGTGTGGAGTTTGCCCTTCTGGGAGGAAGAGATACTGGGATTTCACAGTGGGCTGCAGAGTCCCCCCCAACAGGCTACCAGCCTGGCCACTTACCAAAGCCCTGCCAGCTGTGTCTTTCTGCCTCAGCTATTGATGAGCTGCAAAACTTCACTTGAGGGTCCTGCTGCTGCCCTGTCGTCAAGACACCCTCTGGTCCTGACACCCTGCTGGCCATGCGGTCACTGGGCAGCAGCGGGCTCTTCCTCCTGGGAGGAAGACCTTTCAACAGACTTTTCAACAGACTCTGGGGTGGCAGGAGAGTGGATGTGGATGAACCAGTGGGGGGTGGGCATGAGTTCTTGGCCCACCAAGTCAGATGTAGTAGGTGAGTGGGGGAGATACTATGACTTTATGTTTCTGGAAACATTGTGTTAGTCCAATCATTTCCAGGGAATCGGTTAATTTGGAACTGCCCAGTTGCCTCTGGGATGGCCCATCCCCTTGTCCCAGGGATGGAGTGGTGGTCAGCTTGTGGGCATGGGACCGGCCCCACATCCTTCAGTGTTGCCCGCACCTGTGAGCACCTCATCCTGCAGCCAGGAGCTCCAGCTCCGCGTGGTGCTTTCTCTCCCGGAGAACTGCACCTTCTTCCCAGGGGCGTGGGAAACGGTGGTGTCTTTCTGTGCTGTCCTGAGCCTCTGGGAGCTGGACGGGGCTGAAGGGAACCTTCTTGCCTCAGCCCCACATGCCCATCTCTGTCCTGTCCTTCATGGTTGGTGCAGCAGCGAGCTCTGCAGCATGTTGGAGCACACAAAGACCAGGTTAGGCAGGAACATGGGTCCTGCTCAGACACCCACGAAGGCCGTGGGCCCCACCCTGTTGTCCCCTCTGACTTTTCCCCTTCCTTAGACCAGTTTTGACGAGGTGATGGGAACACCTGGATGGCACAGGATTCCTACTTTCTCCCCACCTGTTTTTCAGCTTTTGAGAGACAAAAGTAAACAATATGACTCCACTGTGCTCTTGTTTTTAACAGGAGAGGCATTGCATCGAACTGTCTGTCCAGGGGTCGGTGGTATGGAGCACAGAGTCATTTCACAGTGCTGCTGTCTCACCATCACGGGTGCCCACCCCTCCTGCTCTGTGCTTCCCGCATGGCCCCCATGAGCACCTGCCTCCATGCCACAGCCACATCGTGCTAAGGCAGAGTTACAAAGGGCAACCACAAGTTCACGTGCAGGTGAGATCGTGTGTCAGCTCGAGAAGAACTGCCCCTCCATGTCTTTGAGTCTGGAGATGTAAGGAACATGTACACAAAGCAGGGGGATCACAAAGAAAGAAGTAATTTCACTGCCTTTCTGGGTGGATGAACCTTCTGGGGTCCACAGATGTTTCCCCTGGTAGCTTCAGTGGGCCTAAGGGAACCCTCAGTGTGGGGGTTTATATGAAAAAAGGGACTTGAAGTGAGTGGTGAGTCAAGTGTTGAGGAAGAGGCTGGTGTTTGTGGTGGTCTTGGGCTTCGTTACTACATGGATCCATCAAGATTTGGGACCTAGAACCTGAAGGATGCCTTGACGCCATGTGATGAAAGGGACATAGGGATTTTGCTGAGGATGTACCATGCACCAGGCACTGTAGACAGAGGTGTCTCTGCACTCCCCCTGCCCTTAGTGGCTCAGCATCCAGGGGTAGAGGCAGGACCACACACAGATGATTGCATGAGAGAATGCAGCTCAAAGGTTGGTCCCTGCCTGTCCGAGTAGGTGGCTGGCTGGGACATTGAGAGAAATAGGAACAAGGCATAGAAGTCAAAACAAAGGAGGGAAGAATTCACTTTCCTGGGGATAGGGTGGTAGATGGTTCCAGGGAGTGTTACACTGAGAAACTTGAGGCTTGGTGTCTAACCCTGGCATTGCCACGGGACACTCTGGGGGCCTCAAAAGCCACCCCCAGTCCCTGGGCCATATTTTTGCCAAGTCTGCTATTGACTAGACCAGAGGCTGTGCACCTAGATGCCGGGTTGGTGAAATACTTGGGTGCGGTGTGCTGGGAGGGGCCGCCAAACTGACGTGAGCATCCTTGCTAAATGGGGCACCTGTGATCCTATCCTGGCCACATGCCATACCACATGGCAGTATGGGCCCAGTTGGGCCCGATCTTTCCACTTCCTGGAGAATCTGGGAATTTGAACATTTGTGAGAAATCTCCAAATTTTTAAGTGGCAAGTGTTTTAAATAAAAAGGAAGAATGGCACTGTATGGGGCAAAAAGTCTGTGGGTCAGATTTGGCCCTCATTCTTATCATTCTTGGCCTGGGGACTAGGTGCTCTCTGAGGTTTTCCCCAAGTTGTTGGTTTGGGAATTAGTGTCGGGCTGTGATTCTCTGTGGTGCATAAATTCTGCCAATGAGGTCAGAATGCACAGTGAAGTACCCTTTGCCAGCTGGGCGTATGGGGCCACCATATCCTCCAGAAAACCCTAGGATAGCACCTGGACCCAGTCTTACCCCCTCATCAGATAGCCCTACCCTCACTTGTTCATTCATTTGATAAATAATTACCAAAGCCTCTTTGTGCCAGATTCATTATGAATACAACTACTTTTCAGGATTTTCTAAGGTTCTCCATATAAATGGATTTGCCAACCAGGAAAGCAAGAGCCCACGGTAATATTGCACGCTCCTCTTTTGGCTGGGAATGCAAGGTTACCTTAAGGTTGTGGAACCCTTCAGGACCCAGGGGCTGCTGGCCTGGAACCCAGGGGGCGAGCCGATCCCAGCTCTGCAGCTTTGAAAGTGTGCACACTCTGCTCGTGGAGTCTGGCCCAGCTTTCCTGCCCTCCTCGGGGCGGGGCCTAGTCTGGGCGCTGGTGGTGTGAGGGCGAAGCCACCGAGCAGCCAGCGGCTGGGAGGTGCACCTGGCCAGGCAGGCCCTCTGGAGTGGCCACTTCCCGGCTGCAGTAATTCATCACAGGCGGGCTCACAGATGTACTTAAGAAAGAAGGGATGATCTATTTTGTACATGCTCCTTAAAGGGATTCCATTTTAGCTCCAATTGTAATTTTTACCTTTTTCAGGGGAATTTATTGACACAGTGCCTAGCTAAGCCCTAGTTTTTGCCATCCTCCTTTTGTCTGCAAGCACACTCACCAGCGCTTAATTTGTCATAGCCCTGGAGGTATCAGAACTAATGAGCTTTGTTTGAATAGACTTTTTCCAGTTCATCTAGCACACTTTGGGGTAATCACTCAGTTTCTGTTTGCTTCGGATCCGAGGCATTGTGGGAAATATACGGAAATAATGGTTAAAAAAGCAGTATAAATTGGTAACAGCCACATTTTCTGCAAAGCCCTGAAGATGTTATTTTTTTAATTTCCCCACTTATTGAAGTATTGAGAGTGCTCTAAGTACGACCATTACAATATAATATCAGAGGAGAATCTGATAAAATGCTATTTTTCAATTAGCCAGGAGTTTATACTTTGCCTTCTTTAAGCAGTTCATAGCTAACAAATCTTTAAACAATCTAACCTCTTAAGGTTTGGAAGTGGACAGATAATAACCGTGAACACATAACAGTGTGTCAGCACTGAGAATTTAAAAATGTATTACAGGGATTACATACAGGAATGCTTTTTATTGGCTGGACCATGGCATTTCCATTTTTCCAAGGCAGCGCCTCACAGTCCCCGTGACACCACCAAGCACGTGGTGGAAGGTTTAAGGAGTGAAGCTTGGGAGCTGGGGCTGCACACACAGTGCAGGCAGGGCTGGGGGCAATGACCTTGAACCCCCACTTTCTAGGGACTGCTGTCACCTGTGCCATCAGGATTGGCAGGCTGAGTCTAGGATAGGCCTTTTTAAAGGATTATGATGCATATTCCCCCATAACTAGAGATGTGGTTTTGAGGATTGCTTAGATCTGTGAAATGAGTCAAGGTGGTTAAACCCCTGATTACCCCAGAGTCCCTGCTTGGGGTAGGGGTGGGGGAGGAGGGTGCCTTTTCAAAATGTGGTGGGGAAGAGAAGCCATCTCCATTCTGGAGGCCACCTCCTGCAGATTTCTGAAATCAAATCAAAGAAGCAGAGAGACATAGTAGCCTCCCCTTACCAGCAATGCTGGGTGGCCTTTCCCTGTGGGGAGAGGTGGGAGGGGTGCACATGGGCATGCGCAGTGCTAGTTGCACTTGGCAGGGCGGGGCGTGTTAGCTCTGGGCTGGATGTAGAGGGCAGGCCTTGCTGTTACATAGTGGTGGTTGTGGTGAGCATGCTAAACCGTTAGCCTGTCCAGCTAGCTATGGTCTAGACGAACCTGCAGTTACTTTCAGCTCTCACAGTTTCCCCATGGATCAGGCAAGATTCCTCAGCTCCGTTTTGCAAACGAGGAAACTGGGAGTCTGAACTGGTAGGCATCCTGTCCCTTGATCACAGGGTGGCAAGCAAAAGGGGCATGACTTGAACTCGGTGCTTTCAATTTTGTCATGCCTTCCCAATCCTCCTTGTGTGACACTTCTAGGGCTTGTAAGTATCACCACCAGCAGCCACAGCAAACTCTCACCCATGCCCCTGGAACCCGAGACCCAACACCAGGCTGTGTGGGATGTCCTGAGGGAGGAAGAGGCCCTGATCTCTGGGGACAGAACTCCAATGACAGAGCAGATGCCGAGTGACAGTACAGGAAGCAATGGCAGTGGAGGCGGGGGTGGGAGGGTGCGTGGAGGGCCAGCATCCCAGTCTGAGGCAGCATGGGGACAGCTGCCTTTGTCTCTCCAGGAGCTTTGCTACCCTTAGCACCAGGCTTGAGGAGGCTTTGTCCTTGGAGAACCACTGACGGTGGCTGAGGACGCCTACTGCTGAATTCATCTGGGAAGGCAGGGGTGGAAGGTTGGGTCCGGGGCTGCCAGGTGAGGAAGAGTGTGGGCAATTCTGGGGTGCCGAGGAGCCATGCAGGATCCTGGGGAGGCAGAGACCTGGTAACATTTGCATTTGGAGCTGTTGCTCTGGAGTCTTCAAGGGGAATGGGTCAGAGGGGCTGAGCTTGCACAGGGGAGAGCAGGGAGGTTTTCTGGGCCCATCTCTTCACCTGCAGGATGAGGTTGTTTGACTGATGTCTCAGCCACTGCTGTGTAACAAACACCTCCAACCCATGCCTTAAAGAAACCACCATTCTGGGGGTTGCTAGGCAATTCTACTGCCTTTGTCAGCCTCATGGTTTCTGCTAGGCTTGCTCACACACATGTGTAGTGAGCTAGAGGGCTCCAGGCAGTGGATGGTCTGGGTTGGCCTCACCTGAATGTCTGGGGCTGTCCGGCCATCAGCAGGGGCACCTCACTTCTCCCCTGTGCGGGCTCCCATCTTGCAGTGCCCGAGAGGGTGACAGACCAGACAGGGTGCCCCGACCTTCTCCTTTCTCTACTTCTGCCAAGGCTGGGCCTCAGTCTGACCCTACAATTTATGCTGACCTGCAGAAGCTGACTCTCTCCATGTGTGGGCTGGGAGTGAGCTCTGTGATTTTAATGATAGCTATTATTATGATTGAAACCACAGTTACTCACGTAGTTCCTATTTTAAAGGGTAAAAGGAAGAACACAGGGAAAATTCCACATTGCAAATATTCTTAAGTTTCTTCCTAAAATAAGTGTCAAAACCATGTTAAGAGGGATCAGCTCTATAATTTTGGTAGTCTTGAAGACCAGCATGTCAGCAGGAAACCCTGATGCATGTGTGCTGCCTCAGGCTTTCCAAATGCTGTCACCTGTGTTCTATCTTTTGAGCACCCAAACCAACCTTGAGAGGAAGATGGAAAGGATATTATTTAACTCCCATTTTATGACTGAAAAAATGGAGATCTAAAGAAAGGACTGTCCAAGATTGGTTGGACAGTAGGGCCTTGGACTCTAGGGTTGAGTTTCTTTCCACTTTGCCTCGTGATCCCAACTCGTCATCAGTAGTGGCCCACTATGACCTCTGGATCTTTCTCTTTTCTAATGAAACTTATTTGGCTCTTACTTAACAATGTGATGCATTGCTTCTGGCAACACATGTTCTCCTAGAAGACTAAGCTTTGGATTGTGAGGGATCCAATAGCTAATTTGAAATGAAAATCATCCTATTTGCATTGTCATTTTGAGAGTCTCTTTAAGGTACATTGCCAAGGACAGGGCCGATAAAAATACCCTGTGAACTTTATCTCTGAGCATCTCTCTGTAATTGAGATGGGGTATTCTTTCTTCTGGAATTTTTCAGAGATGACCACACATACACCCTCTAAACAGCTATGCTCAGGCAAGTTTTCCTGTAGTTTGAGATTTGTTCCCCCCATGTTTCCTGAAGGCCTTGAGAACATTCTGCTCGAGTTTCCCCTTCTAACCCTGCAGATGCCTTTGCATGCCTCTGAGTGTGGTTCCTCCAGCACACCCAGCCACATGGGGGAGCTCACAGGGAGCTCAGGAGTTTTAGCCAGGCAGGTAGCGCCCTCAAGTCTGAGGATGGCTGACCTTTCCCTCCTCCGAGGTCTAGCAAAGCTCCTGTGAACTCGGAGATATTCAGAAAGAGGGGCTCTTCCACTCTGGGGAGCAGAGAGCGAGCCCTTGATTGGCATTCTCAGATTGGTCACTAACTTGCTGTGAGACTTTCTGTAAGTCACTCCACCTCTCTGATCCTCCATTTCCTCATTGTAAGTCCACACCCTGATTCTGACTCTACAAGGGGTATTGCTCAAGAGGGTGAACGGGATATGCAGGGAAGGGTTGTCTTTTCCTGCCTGGAAGAGAATTTGCGTATTCAACTGAATTCACAGCATTCTGGCCTGTCAGGAGGGGTGGTTTAGAGGTATTAACGTGGATGTCAATTGGTTCCAATTTTGTGTAATCCACGGCAAGATAGACATTCTGTTAATTTCACAGAGTGAATTCTTGCAGCTTAAATCATGATGCAGAGTGAAAAAAATGTTGTAGATAAATATTGCCTGAACTCACTCAAACTTGTGATATCATAAAAAATGCTTTCTTAAGTTGTTAAACCCTGAGCTCTCTGATTCATAGATTCCCAAAGCCAACCCTTCTGTTGTCTCTTTAGTACTTTGAGCTTATAGAATATAATCCCTTGGATGAGGACAAAACCAGAATAGTTCATAAGACTGATCGTTTATAAGGCCCTTTCTCAAATGCCATCTCATTTTGTTGGCACAACAACCCAGGTGACTTGGTGCAGTGAACCGACCGAGATTCCTTCCCCTCACAGTCACCTGGGGATGTGCGGATGGAAGGGGCCCCTCCCTGGGCCTCTCCCCACCTGGAGGAAGTTGAGTGTTTATTTTCAGGAGATTCAAATGACAGAAGCATCAAAAGTAATAGCTCCCCATTTTTGGTTCTGGGAGGAACCTTTGAGGATTGATTTCCCAGGCTGGGGCAGTCAGGACTGCAGCCCTTGCCTGTGAACCCGGACTTGCAGGTGCCTGGGTCTCACAGCCTGTATCCCACCACCATCCCTGCACCACATAGATTACAAGCTCCTGAGGGTAGGAACCAGATGCTCTAATTTTCTTATGTTCCCCCTTTCCCCAACCAGGGCCTATTAAATGCATCCTGAAACTCCTACAGAGGGAGTTTCTTTCTTTTTAAAAAATTACTATGATTATTTTACTTTTTATTGATTTCATTTTCTAAAAAAAAATTGTATTTAAGACGGGCAGAGAGAGAGACCAGCTTTTTAAAAAAAATTTTATTAACATATAATGTATTATTTGCCCCAGGGGTACAGGTCTGTGAATTGTCACACTTCACAGCACTCACCATAGCACATACCATCCCCAATGTCCATAACGCAACCACCCTCTCCCTACCCCTTTTCCCCCCAGCAACACTCAGTTTGTTTTGTGAGATTAAGAGTCTCTTATGGTTTGCCTCCCTCCCAGTCCCATCCATCTTGTTTCATTTTTTCCTTCCCTACCACCCAACTCCCCCACTCTGCCTCTCAAATTCCTCATATCAGGGAGATCGTATGATAATTGTCTTTCTCTGATTGACTTATTTCGCTCAGCATAATACCTTCTGTTTCCATCCATATCATTGCAAATGGCAAGATTTCATTTCTTTTGATGGCTGCATAGTATTCCATTGTGTATATATACCACATCTTTATCCATTCATCTGTTGATGGACATCTAGGTTCTTTCCATAGTTGGGCTATTGTGGACATTGCTGCTATAAACATTCAGGTGCACATGCCCCTTCGGATCACTACATTTGTATCTTAAGCAGATTCCACGCCAAGTGTCGAGCCTGATGCAGGCTTGATCTCAGGACCCTGAGATCACGACCTGAGCTGGAACCAAGAGTCAGATGCTTATCTGACTTGGACCAACCAGGTGACACTTCAAAAGGGCCTTGCGTGGCTATCCTGAGGTGGGAGGTCTGTGGCTCGAGGCTGACCCCAGTCTTTGCCCACTGTCTAAACGGTCGCATAAGCCTAAAAAGAGCAAGGACTCATCCTGGGTATTCATTTGGTTCTTTGACATTTATGAACAGCAGATTTAATTATTCCAGCACCTGTAAGGCAGATGGAATAAACTATCTTTCTAGATGCACCAGCAGAAGCTCTGAGCTCCTATGACTTGCCCAAGGTGCCAGAGCAACTATGTGGTTCGGATTCTGCATGTTTGCTTAGCCCAAGGTGGAGCATAACTGATTCAGGGCATGAACAGGGTGTTCTGCAGAGACCCCTGAGTTCCTGTGATTGCTGCCATGGCTCTCAGATGGTCAGGAGAGCTAGGACAGGGAGAAGCCAGGGGGTGGGAGCTGAGTGTTTTCTAGCAATCAGCAGTGAGTTACCAGTTGCTCTGGGGAGACATTGGGCTGGGGACCCAGCCCAGCACCTTCCCTCCCTCCTCACTCTGTAAAGGGTTACTGATAGGCACCAGCAGGAAGCAGCTTGAGGGAACCCCACAGTTGCTGAGCACATCTTTCTCTCTCTAATACATGCCACTGAGCTGCTTGTGGCGGTGGGCACGTCCGTCTAGAGAGGGAGTGCAGCACAGCTGGCAGGAGCAGAGGCGTGGAAGCCAGCCTTACACACATCGGAGTCCGGCCTGCCCAGAGTAGTGGGGGGCTGGGGGTGGTCGGGGCCTGCACACTTGAGTGCACATCTTGGACTCACAGGTTTTTAGGCATGTATCTAACTTCTCCATAAGCCCAAGGATTAGGAAAAAAGGAAGTTGAACCAAGGTTGGTTCTAGAACCTGAATGCAATGTGGGAATGGACCCTGAGCTGGGCCAAAACCCACAGGACCTCCTAGGTCATGAGTGTTCTTGGTCACTCTCTTGGGCTCTTGGGGACTGGCTAGTGCAAGGGGTGGGAGGAATTCAGGCTCTGCTGTTCCAGTGTCCTTTTGACCAGGGGGTTGGGGGAGGGGGTAGTCTGACCTTTAGAATCTTAAAGTGTCTCCTTTACAACCGTTCAGGAATGATAATGCTTATATCCATCCTGGGTGTGGGCCTGAAACCACAGGCTGGGAGCCCTGGGCTGGATTTGGCCACTGGAGTATTTTTTTATTTAGCCAGCAGAGTGATTCTTTTGTTTACTTTAAAAAAGGGAAACAACGTTTAAAAAAAATGAAGAAATTGTTGGAAAACGACCAGATTTCCAGCTTTCATCAAAAATTCGGACTATCTGGCCATGTGGAACAGTTTTTCTTTGCAGGACTGTCTATTCAAACGGGGCTACAGCTGCCCGCCTTCAAAGGGATCAGGTGTTTAAAGTTAGCCACAGTCCCCACTGCCCCCTAGTGTCCCTGAAATGGGGGAACAGAGTCAGATGATGTGTATACTGTGCTCGCATTGTGGGTTTCCCACAGGAGGTGAAAGACTGTTTCCCCAAAGGGGGAGCAGGAGATGGTTTCTTCCTAAACAGTTTCTCTTTCGGTGACCTTCATGGGCCCAGCAGTCATTTGCTCATGAGACCATGGGGATAAACAGACTTGCTCAGACGAGAGTGGGGTGAGGAGAAGCTGCTGTGACCCAACATCTCCAGATGTGATTAAGAGATATTCAAGGATAAGGATGGGGGGATTCAGCAGGGACAGGTGGTGAAGACCCGGTTGGAGTCAGGCACAGCTTAGTAAGGCGTAGCTGGTTGAGGGCAGCTTGGGGTTTCACCAGCACCTCGAGGCAATTGCTCAGAATCTAAGAGTTCGTTAGGTGAGGCTCAATTTGTAAATCTTAAAATGACAGTTTCTCACTTGGCAATCTCTGGTGTTAATAAGTCGGTTACGAATGCAGGGTTAAATGAAGCAGGAACCCAGCTTGTGCGTGTGTGTGCGCGTGCACGTGTGTGCGTGTGTGTGTTTTGTGTGTGTGTGTGTGACACACCATGTGTGGTTTCTTGGAGTCGGGAAAAATCTGTCAGCCTTTCTAATACTGACTTAGTTTTGACAACAGAATAAGATGTATTTTGAACACATGCATGTCCTGCCTTTTCCAAAGGGGGCTAATGAGTGTGGGGCCCCGGAGGAAGGAGGGAGGGAGGGTGCGGCTGGGTTTCCTTCTGGGGTATTTGCTCGTTGAGCTTCTTCTGGGGACAAAGGCTCTGGGCATCTGTGGGCCACCTGGACTCTGATGGCTTCTCGGGCTAGTCCCGAGAGCTAGAGAGGGCTGCGGAACTCCTTTGGACATTGGGCTTTCTTGTTAAAGGCGATTCAAAAGCCAAATCTCTCCCCCATTCCCGCCACTCCCCCCAAGACTGTTCTGCAACTCCATGTGAAATGGGAAGCAATTTGGTCAGAGTGGCCTATAGAATAGAATAAATCCTTTAAACCAATTGTATAAAAATGCAAATTTAAGGCAAGCAATTAAAAACACATAGAAATGAGAGATTTGGATTTTGCAGAGCTAGCTTTCTGCAGCCACTGTCAGATCTCTGTGCAATTTATCTGGATTCCGTCAGTGGTGACCAGACTGGATTTTGATAAAGAGCCGCAAACCTGTCCTTCTCCAGCTTCTGTGACTTGCCACACACTCCATTCAGGCTGGAGCGTCCGCACAATCCCTTGCATAATTTGGACTTAATCATTTGTACTTCACAGCCTCTGAGAGGCCTCAGACTTGGGAGGTGGGGACAGATTTGGCTTTTTAATCGCCTTGTATATTGTGTAGCTCGAGATAAATGACACCGACTGTCTGAAATCTACATTCTTGCTTCTGATGCAAAACTGTAATTAATTTTGTGCAGTGTTTCAGAATTGATCGTGGTCACTTGAATTTCTAATTTTTCATTCACTTCAAAGACCTGTTTTGTTTTTTTTTTTCTCCTTCTCTCCCTTTTCCTTAAAGGAATGTGCTCTGGGTCCGGGAGCACGCTGCGACGCTGGTGTACTAAATGATTCTCTTACGCCTCTTTTTCAGTAAGGTGAAACAGAGGTCAAGGCCTATGGCTGGTGTTTATCTCTTAGCGTGTATTTAGATGTATTTCCCGACCTATAGGAAATACTATCAAAACTTACTAAATTATAACTAAATAGTTTGGCGGCACTTTTGTATTGTAAAAGGCTCAAAAAGCTTCATTCACACATCCTATTCACTATAAGACAATTAAGCACAATTTAGGCAATAATTACCCTAATTAACTACACTATAATGTTTGTATTCAAGATTATAGCAACGTTGTATCACTTCGCTCTTTAAATAATAACAAGGTTTCCTAATTTCTCTGTATTGATAGTTGTTGTATGTGATTCTTTGTTTGGTATATTTCACTGTAAAAATATTTGTCAGTGAAAGATTGAACAATATGAATGAATTTGATTATGCCATTGTCAAAAGCCCCATGCATCACAATCCCTTGTTTTTAATCACTACTGTAAACCTTGCAGCCGGAGGGCATAGTTTTAATTTGGGTGTCTTACTAATGAAAAGAAAAAAATAATTGTTTTGCCAGGATTTAATAATAAGCAATAAAATCAGCCAACCAGATTTTACCTCTGCATTCAATCTCTTTTTTATTATAAAACATTTTTGTCCTTTTTTTAGATTACAGGCGTAGATACTGAACATTTTACTAATAAATATTTCAGTTTGCTTATGGAGGCTAATGCTGTCATCTGAATATGGAATTATATTTCTTTCATGCTTCATTATCATTTCATGGTAGTAATGACAGTGAGGCAATGGAATATTTACAGGCTTTTCAGAAGACATTTATCCAATACATTCCCTGAAGGGCACCTAGGCTTAAAGATACATTATCCTTTTGTAAAGCTCTGCCCAGAATCCCAATTCCCGAATCAGCCAATCAAAACTTTTTTTCCCCTTCAGCACTTAACCCAGTGATGAAACTTCCCTCCCCTCCACCCCCATTGGTGGGCCAATTATCCTGGAAGTTAAGAAAAATAGGGGGAAATGGACCTGTGACATCAGTTTACACAGTCTGTGAAATGGGTATGTAACTCATACCTTCACTGTTATCTCGGACCTTGGGTGTGACTTTGTTCCAGTTTTGTCTAAAGTGGTTCTTTTACTTCAGTTATTTTCTAGATGGTTTCCAAGACTCTGGAGTTGTTTGTCTTATTAATTGATGCTGCTAGGATGGTTGTAGGTGGTAAATCTCAGGTCACGGGGGATCTAAAGGGAGCAAACCTGTCATTATGGCTTCGAATGATGGTTCTTCTGATGGGTGGGAAGGGAGGAAGCACTGGGGAGGGGAGAGGTTTTCTGTGTTCCTGCTGTGGTCTTGGGGACCAAGGGCGGGGCCTCCCTTGTCCCACAGAGCAGGCATCTCAATCTAGGGAGCTTAGGGACCACAGACAGCTGGCAGGCGTGTGCCTGTCTAAGTGGGTGGCTGTTCCTTGGTTCCTGACAGCTGGATGAACACAGCCCCACGATCACAGAATCTCCTGATTTTTTTCTTTTTTTGAATCTTCTGATTTTTTTTAAGGGAAACCAGAAATCTGGATTTTTTCTGTGAAATTTCCTGATTTTTAAACATTGGCAATGATTTCAAATATTTTCAAACTACTCTGTAAATCAAATCAGACTGTGGGCTGTGTGGAGGACTGTGAGCTGCCAGGTGTGGGCCTGTAGTCTAGGGATGTGTGTTCTGGGCAGGCCAAGGAGACGGAGGAGGGGTATCCCCGTCCTGTTGCTCAGGTTGCCTGCTGCACAGGGTCACGCGGTCCCTGGGGGTGCAGTCCTGCGTTTGCCCCCACTCACCTTGCTTTGGGGACTGCGGGGCTGTTGGCTTCTCTCCCTGGTCTCATTATTCTCATGGCTTAATTTGTCATTGTGCTTTGGAAAGGCATTTAGTGGCTAGTCTTGTGTGACTTTGATCTCTTCTTAAACCTTTTTCCGTGGACATGCTAACATCTGCCAGACTGTATGGATGCTTGTCTCATCCACATCTGTGTTCTCTTCAACACAGTTTGCTGCTTTCCCCCAGCCTTCAGAGCCCTGGGGCCCAAAGACCCTTCCTGAATGGTATTGAACAATTTCCAAGAAAAAGGCATCTTTGGAGCTTTTTCCCAGCATTGAATGTAGGGAAGGAACACTCATATGCAGAAAATGTGGGAGAGCCTGTTGCTGCGTGGGTCCCGCTATTTCCTGGGTGCCGGGGGCGGGTGCGTGGGTGTGCTGAGTGCTCAGCAGGACTTTGCTGTAGGAATCTCCTTGGGACACTCTGGCGCTGGGCTGATACTCAAGGGCAGATGGGAGGGAACGAGCTCTTTGGCAAAGGTGCTCTGTGTGATGCGGCCAAGATGCCTTGTGTCCCTGTCACTACGCCACTATCATGGTGGCTGGAAGCTGGAGATGTGTTCAGAGGGGAGTGAGCGGTGTGTGCAGGACCCAGGTGCAGCCACTGACACGGAGCCAGGTTGCGTTACCGCCGTGACTCTGAAGGGTCCCCGCCTGGTCCACTGGGACAGGATCGCTGCCGAGGGAGGACCCTGTCCTGCACCGAATCTTGCTGGCAGCCTAGCACTAGCAATTCAGAAGAAAAGAGTGAGAACCAAGCTTTCCCTGGGGAGAACAAGGACACTGGTTTCCTCAGGCTTGTCCTTCTGCAGACATGTCTATATTTAGGTTTCCATATGATTAAGAAGCAACAAGATGTGAGACTTTCTGGTCTATGAGAGAAGATGAGTCAGTCTGGCCATAACTGATTTGAAAAAGAAAGCAGGGCTGGCTCTCCCCTCCTCCCCAAGTGCATTATGTTTTTCTGTTCTGGGATGGCTGCCAGGCCAGGTGGGAGAGGAGGACTTCCGAACTTCCACCATCTTGTAGAAAAAGCCACAGCCAGGTCGTGGGGAGGTGCTGAGGCTCCGCATTTTGGGAGCACGAAGGGATTTGTCAAGGAGAACTCTGGGTGGGGGGGGTCCTAATCTTTTCGTGGTCCTGCCTTGGTATCCAGCCTGAGATTGATGCCCAGCTTCAGGTCTCGTAGGCACCGCTGCAGAATCTAGAAGTGGTGGTTTCTCATTTACTCTGGTGATTTGGGCTCTGGGCTCAAATCAGAGTGTGAGGAGAGCCTGGATGGAGGAGCGGGGAGAGGGGCACCTATGTGTGGTGGTTTGGAGTTTGGAGTTTGGAGTTTGGAGTTCTGCTCTTTTGCTCTTTGCTCCCTGGTCACACTCTGGTCCTGTCCAGAGCACTTTCACAGAAACACCCCTAAAGGGATTGTCAGATGAAATACAGGATGTTCAGTTCAATTTGAATTTCAGAAAACTAAAAACAAAAGCAAAAACCTGAATTTCAGATAACTAATCATTTTGTTTCAAACACATATGCGACATGCTAATACTAAATTTTCCCCTGTAGTATATATTATTTCAGTGTTTCCTAACAGTACTTCAAAAATATGTGTTATACATATTGGGGGACATATTTATGCTAAAAACTTATTTGTTTATGTGAAATTGAAATTTCACCAGGCATCCTGAATTTTTATTTGCTATACTTGGCCATGCTGACACTGAGACCATGCACTTGAGATACCTTGATTCTGCTCAAGACTACTTGAATAGGGAGACTTGATCTTCTTTGCATAGCTTACAGGTATCTGTTTGGAAGCAGGGTGGAGGCTATGCAGAAAGTGGGTTACCCCGTC
This sequence comes from Mellivora capensis, assembly GCA_004024625.1. Lineage (NCBI taxonomy): Eukaryota > Metazoa > Chordata > Mammalia > Carnivora > Mustelidae > Mellivora > Mellivora capensis. The sequence continues at coordinate 23,509 of PISX010007507.1, read as the reverse complement.
CACAAATGCTTAAGCCAGTCGTCCACATTGCTCATCAAAAATCTCATTGGAGTTTTCTGGGCTGGGTGAATTTTTGCTTTATTCATTCCTATCCCTGTAGAATAAAAGAAGGTGCCATGCTGAATACCTGTGCTAATGTCTCCCCGTGTGTCCCCACTCTCCCCTAGGATCCACAAAGATCCCAGACACTGACTCTGCCCGCCCAGTGCCCAGGCTGAACTCTGTTCAGGTTTGTGAGGTCTGCTCTGTTTCCCAGGGGCTTGCCAGGGGACGCCCTTCCTCTCTACTCTCTCCTCCTCTCACACACTGGCCTCAGCCCCAGAGAAGCCAGCTCTGCAGAGGCTGAGGTGTAGGGAAAAGTCCCAAGGGATGCACATAGCTTTTCAACCATGATTGCCTTGGGCCAGGAGAAACATTACCTTTGTTATTTGTTTCCTCTCATATTCTTTGAACTTGTTGCAAAAAGCCTGTGTTATTTTTAGAACATCCAACCCTGATGAAGAGGAAATTCAATGCATTAGGATCTTAGAAGCTTCTGCCAAGTGGGTCATGAGGACACCAAGGAAATTCACTCTTCGATATTCAAAATATATCTCCAAACTCTTACCCACTCCTGGATGGGGGTAGGGGAAGGCAATTATGGCATAAAAATCAAGTCATGATGATAAACGCGCCCAGTGAATCTAGTTCCTGTTTGCCAGGATCTGGACTCATCCGAGGGAATAAATCCCGGAGTGCAGTGTTGTTACTGATCTTCAATGAAATCCACCCCCTGCCCCCTTTGTGTATTTTCTCCTCCAGGACACTTTCTTGGCCTGGATGTCCTGGTGCCAAGTGGGGACGGACAGAGCTACGTCTAGAACCACTCCAACCCAAAGGATGGCCTGCAGGTCCCCGCTGTTTCAGTAAAAGGCTCTTGTCCTTGGGGTTGTGGAACTTGGAAATGCTTCACACCCAGCCCACCACGGAAGGCCCAGGATGCCCGCGGAGGCCAAGGTTTGAGGCCCGCGGTCTGCTCCAGTGTCTGCTGGGCCACCCTCCAGCTTCTCCTAGCCCGGGAAGGAGAGAGGCAGTTTAGAGAAGACACATCATATTTTTGACGTAGGGCTCCAATCACAAAAAGCAGTGACGGCTACTGCAAATGTATCGATTTGTTTTTCCTCCATAGACCCGTGTGCTGTTTGTAGGTAGAGGGGGAGAAAGCTGGCGAACACAGTAGAATCTACTTCTTAGAAGCCTGGGTTATCAAACTCATTAATCTACATGTCAAGAGGCTAGGAATGAATAATTGTGTGTAGAATTTATCTGCCAACATGATAGCTACTTTTCAGCTTTCTCCTCAGAGCTCCTTCATTGCGGCGCCCCTGATTATACGCTTTGTCTTCTCCGCGCGAACCTGCTGTGGCGGCGGAGCAAAGGGACCCCGGGCCCCTGCGAGGGCGGTGGCCAGGTCGCAGCAGACCCTTGGCCACCTCCTGCGTCCCCCCCGCCTGGGCCCGAGCAGGGAGGTGTGGCCTGATGAGGGCACGCGGTGGCCACCCCATTGGAACAGCGGCTAATTGGAAGCAAATGCAAAGTCTGCTCCACGCAGGGTCCTCCTCCTCTGATTCAGTGCAAGGCTACTTACTGCCCACGTGGGGCGGGTGGTGGGGTGCTTCTGGCACCTTCATGGTCTTTTGTCCCCATCAGAGCTGAGGGCTTTGAGTGGGGGACGCTGGGGTCTGTTAGGTGGGCTGGGGTGGGCTTCCTAGACCCTGGCACTGTGGGCTGGAGGCTCACCCCCAAGGAAATTCACTAAAAGAAGAAATTCATAAAATAATTCATAAAAGAAGGTGCCAACCCCCAGTAGGGGTTGGTAAATTGTCGGAGACTAACGGCAGAGGTAGTCAGCCAAGGGACTCTCGGGGCTGAGCGGAGAGGAGAGAACATGCGGGCTTTAGGTTTGTAAGACAAGGTGGCCGGCACACCTTAACGTTAGAGGGGCTCACAAGGACCGGGTGCACCGGGCGCCACCCCTGGGGGCCCCTCGCCCGCTACCCATGGTGGGCAGCTGCAGAGGGACAGCGTGGACAAGTGGTCTTTGCTTGGCCTGTCGTCGGGTGCAAGTCAGTACTTTGCACAGCGACCCCCTTGCCAGGAGCATCCCCGGGCAGCCTCTGCCTTGTCAGCTACATTTATGATGTGCTCATAATTAAATGTCCGCCAAGCTCGCAGCGCGCTGACCACAGAGGGGCCATAAGCAGTGAGATAAATGAGACCGGGAGATGTAATATTGCTTCACTTGTGGGCTTCGGCTGATGTTAAAGATTGTCAGTGATAATTATTAATATGTGACCTGGTTGAGTCTTTACGTGAACAATCACAATTTTAATAAAGTGGTAAACTCCGTGCTCAGCCCGCGCGCATGTTCTGCATCAGACACCCTCATTTTACGAGTGTGGGTTTTAGAAGAGCCCTGCGTTCCTCTGTGTTGCAGGTGGTGTGATAACCCATTAGTGGAAACTTCCGCCCAAATACAAATAGATACAAAGTCTGGCAAGGACAAAGTGTGCCCTCTTCCATGCCCTCACTTCTCGCATGAGGAGAGGACAGGCACAGGAGGTGGGTGAAGAGGGTAGGCCCTGCTTTTGCTAACCGCAGGTGCAGCTGCTTCTTTCTGCCTAGCCAGGAGGGAGCACCTGGGGATGCCTACTGCTTGCACTGGTGTTGGTGTAACTGACACCACTGGTGTCCTATCCAGACCCCTCCTTTCTTTTTACCAGCTTCTGTGTACTCTGCTCTTAGCAATCCCACACACCGGCTTTCTCAGAAGGCTGCCTTTTTGGCCCTGGAGACTTTTGACCTGAATGGGGAACTGGAACTACTTGGGGGAATTCTATCTTTCCTAGGACCCAGAATGGCCCATGGCCAAGGATTGTCTGTGTGGGATGAAGAAGGTCGAACTCTTCGCCCGGGAGGGGCAGCACAAACTTCAAGGTATAATTTATGATTTAGCAAATGCTGGTCTAAATAATTGAGACCATGTTTGAAAAACTTAATTCAAATGTTAAAAAATAACTTTTGAAGATAAGTGATATTTTCAAATATATATTAATGCAAAAATTAATAATCCAAATATAAAATCTCAGTTCATGTAGCAGTGGTCTAAGGAGCATTTGGGGAAGAAACAATCTCATGGGGTCTGGAGGAAAAGAATAAAAATGTGCTAACTACAGTGTGTTAAAAAGGAGAACCCAGAGACACAATTTCCCTTCCCTCTTTAAAAATTAGGAAAATGTGGGAGTTAAACATAGAGATTGAAGCACTTAAAACCACTTAGTACTTGAATTCTAAACTGGATCAAGGCTTACTGAATACAATCACAAATATAATAGATTTTATAGATCAGGGATAGGACAGGAAGGGAAACAAAAAAGCCAAGGGAAAAAAAGGCTAAAATAAGATATACAAGATCAGGCAAAATGAAGTAAGAAAATGGGACAGAATACTGGCATCAGACAAAATAGAATTAAAGCTAAAAATGTTAGTTACAGCAGAGAAACTATTTTTTTTTTTGATGAATGATGTATACTATTCATCATGAATGATGAATGATGCTCCGTCACTTGTAAATTCTTTTCTTAGATTTATTCAATAAATACTGAGTCAGAGCTGGTGATTCAATGTTAAGCAAGGCAGATAGGATTCCTTGTCTTCATTGGGCTCACAGTCTCGTAGACTGAACTAGTCATGGATACTAACATGTCAAGTGACATTCGGGTGAAATATGGTAAGCACATTATGAGGAGCAGAAGAAGTAGAAAGATCCGCAGTTGTACTAGAAAACTTTAAGACATCTTTTTTGGTATTTGGCAGATTTTGTAGGCAAAGATTCCATGGCTTGAGGTGGTTTCAAATAGTAAAATTGTTTCTTAAATTGAGATGTTTCTTAAAATGAGAGATTATATCAGAGCCCATGAAATACTCACAAAACGTATATATTGGCTAGAAAGAGAGAATCTACAATTCTAGGTAACTATATCTTACAAAAGGAACAAAAAGCATCATTGAAAATCTTAGTTAGTAATTTAAGAAAATTATTAAAACCTCTCTGAAATAACTTCTAATTCAAAGAGGAAATCAAACCAATACTAAGGGGCCATTAGGAAATAAGGACAATGATAATACCATCAATTGGAATTTGTGGTGTTTGGTCAAAGCTACACTCAGAGGAAAATATATAGCCTTAAATACCAAATCATTAACATAGAATAAAAATATATGAATTAAGCATCCAACTCAACAATAAATTAGAAGGACAACAACAAGATACACATAGAAAGATACTGATAAAGACAAAGCAGAAGGTTGTCAAAGAATAAAAATGGGAGAAAGACATTTGAGAAGTTATTCAAGTGAAACAGAGTGAAAAAACACATGTGATAGCATTAGAAATAAAAGAGAAATATTCATGTATTCCAAAAAGTTAAAAGATGGTAGAAAATATAGTATATATTAACATAGATGTGTTGAAATGATTTTCTAGGAAATTTTATGTGATGAATTTTAATGGTAGAATAGTTGAATAACAAAGGAAGGAAGTGAAAAAAGTGTTAAAACAGATGCTTGAATAGGAAATTTATTTAAATCTCTTAAGGGAAAGAGGATGATCATGCAATAATTATAGATGGAAAGCTTCCCAATTCACTGTAAAGCAAGCATAATTTTACAGTGAACCTAACAAAAGTAGTAAACAAACAAAGCCTACAGGTCAACCTCCCTTGTAAACATAAGTGTAAAAGTCTGCATGTATTGCATGGAGCTCTGGGTGGGGTTCATAAACAAAGAATTTTGGAACACTGAAAAGAAAAAATAAATAAAAATTAAAAAAAATTAACTTTATATCTGTATGTATATCTATGTCTTACTACATCTATATCTAAGCTTTATTGAGGTATAATTGAGATGCAGAAAATCTTATGCCTGTAATATATACATCTCAATGTGATTAGACATATGCATATACCCATGATACTGTCACCACAGTCAAAGGACTAAATATATCCATCACCTCCAAACATTTCCTAATGTTCTTTTGTGTGTGTGTGTGTATGTGTGTAGTGTGTGTATTTGGTGGTAAAAACACTTAACATGACATCTGTCCTCTTAATGTATTTTAAAGTATGCAATACAGTGTTGTTAACCATAAATACTCTGTTGTATAGCAGATCTCTAGAACTTGCTCATCTTGTATAACTGAAATTTTATACCAGTTGAATGACAGTTCCCCATTTCCTCTTCCTCTCAGCCTCTGGTACACATCCTTACATTTTCTGCTTCTATGCAGTTGGCGATTTTAGATACCTCATCTAAGAATCTTGTAGTGTTTATCCTCCTGTGACTGGCATATTTCACTTATAATATCCTCTGCATTCATCCCTGTTGTCAAAAATGGCAAGATTTCTCTCTCTCTCTCTTTGAGATTGAAAAGGCTTTTAATGAAAAGTTTAAATTACTCTTCCATCTTAAAAAAATGCTTTGTCAGTAGCCCTACAAATAGTGAACTCAGTAGAATTTCGGATTATGCAAAATATAATTCCATAAGTTTCAAGAAACATATTTCCAAGTAACTTTTCCCCTTGTACCAAACCAGTTTCTGAGTTATTTTTCAAAATAATTTTTATTAACATATAATGTATTATTTACCCCAGGGGTACAGGTCTGTGAATCATCAGGCTTACACAATTCACAGCACTCACCATAGCACATACCCTCCCCAGTGTCCATAACCTGGACACCCTATCCCTTCCTCACCACCCCCCACAACCCTCAGTTTGTTTCATGAGATTAAGAGTCTCTTATAGTTTGTCTCCCTTCTGATCCCATCTTGTTTCATTTTTTCCCTCTCTACCCCCCATGACCCCCACCTTGCCTCTCAAATTCCTAATATCAGAGAGATCATATAATAATTGTCATTCTCTGGTTGACTTATTTCACTTAGCATAATACTCTCTAGTTCCATCCACATCATTGCAAATGGCAAGATTTCATTTCTTTTGATGGCTGCATAGTATTCCAGTGTGTGTGTGTGTGTGTGTGTGTGTGTATCATATCTTCTTTATCCATTCATCTGATGAACATCTAGGTTCTTTCCATAGTTTGGCTGTTGTGGACATTGCTGCTATAAACATTCAGGTGCCTGTGATCCTTTGGATCACTACATTTGTATCATTAGGGTAAATACCCAGTAGTGCGATTGCTGGGTCATAGGGTAGCTCTATTTTCAACTTTTTGAGGAACCTCCATACTCTTTTCCAGAGTGGCTGAACCAGCTTGCATTCCCACCAACAGTGTAGGAGGTTTCCCCTTTCTCCACATCCTCGCCAACATCTGTCGTTTCCTGACTTGTTAATTTTAGCCATTCTGAGTGGTATGAGGTGGTATCTCATTGTGGTTTTGATTTATATTTCCCTGATGCCTAGTGATGTTGAGCACTTTTTCATGTGTCTGTTGGCCATTTGTACGTCTTCTTTGCAGAAATGTCTGTTCATGTCTTTTTCCCATTTCTGGATTGGATTATTTGTTCTTTGGGTGTTGAGTTTGATAAGTTCTTTATAGATTTTGGATACTAGCCTTTATCTGATATGTCATTTGCAAATATCTTCTCCCATTCTGTTGGTTGTCTTTTGGTTTTGTTGACTGTTTGCTTTGTTGTACAAAAGCTTTTGATCCTGATGAAGTCTCAGTAGTTCATTTTTGCCCTTGCTTCTCTTGCCTTTGGCAATGTTTCCAGGAAGAAATTGCTGCAGCTGAGGTCAAAGAGGTTATTGCCTGTGTTCTCCTCAAGGATTTTGGTGGATTCCTGTCTCACGTTGAGGTCTTTCCTCCATTTTGAGTCTGTTTCTGTGTGTGGTATAAGGAAATGGTCCAGTTTCACTGTTCTGCATGTGGTTGTCCCATTTTCCCAACACCATTTGTTGAAGAGACTTTTTTCCATTGGACATACTTTTCTGCTTTGTCGAACACTAGTTGACCACAGAGTTGAGGGTCCATTTCTGGGCTCTCTATTCTGTTCCATTGATCTATGTGTCTGTTTTTGTGCCAGTACCATACTGTCTTGACAATGACAGCTTCGTAATAGAGCTTGTAATCTGGAATTGTGATGCTTCCAACTTTGGTTTTCTTTCTCAAGAAAATTTATATGGAACCAGAAAAGACCCGCTATTCGGGGTCTTTTCTGGTTCCATATAAATTTTAGGATTATTTGTTCCATTTCTTTGAAAAAAATTGATGGCATTTTGATAGGGATTATGTTAAGTGTTTAGATTTCTTTAGGTAGCATAGACGTTTTCACAATATTTGTTCTTCTAATCCATTGTTCTTCCAGTGGAATGTTTTCCCTTTTCTTTGTGTCTTCCTCCATTTCTTTCATGAGTACTTTATAATTTTCTGAGTACAGGTTCTTTGCCTCTTTGGTTAGGTTTATTCCTAGGTATCTTATGGTTTTTGGGTGCAGTTGTCAATGGGATCAACTCCTTAATCTCTCTTTCTTCTGTCTCACTGTTGGTGTATAGAAATGCAACTGATTTCTGTGCATTGATTTTATATCCTGCCACTTTACTGAATTCCTGTATGAGTTCTAGCAGTTTTGGAGTGGAGTCTTTTGGGTTTTCCAAATAAAGTATCATATCACCTGCAAAGAGTGAGTTTGACTTCTTTGGTGATTCGGATGCCTTTTATTTCTTTTTGTTGTCTGATTGATGAGCCTAGGACTTCTGGTACTATTTTGAATAGCAGTGGTGATAGTGGACATTCCTGCTGTGTTCCTGATTTTAGGGGAAAAGCTCTCAGTTTTTCCCCATTGAGAATGGTATTCACTGTGGGTTTTTCATAGATGGCTTTGATGATATTGAGGTATGTACTCTCTATCCCTACACTGTGAAGAGTTTTGATCAAGAAAGAATGCTATACTTTGTCAAATGCTTTTTCAGCATCTATTGAGAGTATCATATGGTTCTTGTTTTTTTATTAATGTATTGTATCACATTGGTTGATTTGCAGATGTTGAACTAACCTTGCAACCCAGGAATAAATTCCACTTGGTCGTGGTGAATAATCCTTTTAATGTACTGTTGGATCCCTTTGGCTAGTATTTTGCTGAGAATTTTTGTATCCATGTTCATCAGGGATATTGGTCTGTAATTCTCCTTTTTGTTGGGGTCTTTGCCTGGTTTTGGGATCAAGGTAATGCTGGCCTCATAAAATGAGTTTGGAAGTTTTCCTTCCATTTCTATTTTTTGGAACAGTTTCAGGAGGATAGTTTAGTTCTTCTTTAAATGTTTGGTAGAATTCCCCTGGGAAGCTTTCTGGCCCTGGGCTCTTGTTTTTTGGGAGATTTTGATGACTGCTTCAATCTCCTTAGTGGTTATGGGTATGTTCAGGTTTTCTATTTCTTCCTGTTTCAGTTTTGTAGTTTATAGGTCTCTAGGAATACATCCATTTCTTCCAGATTATCAAATTTGGTGGTGTATAGTTGCTCATAATATGTTCTTATAATTGGTTGTATTTGTTTGGTGTTGGTTGTGATTTCTCCTCTTTCATTCATGATTTTATTAATTTGGGTCCTCTTTTCTCTCTGGTAAGTCTGGCCAGGGGTTTAATCAATCTTATTAATTCTTTCAAAGAACCAGCGCCTAGTTTTGTTGATCATTTCTACGGTTCTTTTGGTTTCTGTTTCATTGATTTTTGCCCTGACCTTTATTATTTCTTTTCTTCTGCTGGGTTTAGGCTTTCTTTGCTGTTCTTTCTCCAGATCCTTTAAGTGTAGGGTTAGGTTCTGTATTTGAGACCTTTCTTGTTTCTTGAGAAAGTCTTGTATTGCTATATGCTTTCCTCCCAGGACTGCCTTTGCTGTATTCCAAAGACTTTGAACAGCTGTGTTTTCATTTTCATGTTTCATGATTTTTTTCAATTCTTCTTTAATTTCCTGGTTGACCCATTTATTATTTTTTTTAAAACATTTTATTTATTTATTTGACAGAGATCACAAGTAGGCAGAGAGAGAGAGAGAGGAGGAAGCAGGCTCCCCGCTGAGCAGAGAGCCCCATGTGGGGCTCGATCCCAGGACCTTAAGATCATGACCTGAGCCGAAGGCAGAGGCTTTAACCCACTGAGCCACCCAGGCGCCCCGACCCATTTATTCTTAATAGGATGCTCTTTAGCCTCCAAGTATTTGAGTTCTTTCCAACTTTCCTCTTGTGATTGAGTTCTATTTTCAAAGCATTGTGGTCCGAAAATATGCAGGGAATGATCCCAGTCTTTTGGTACTGGTTGAGACCCAACTTGTGACCCAGGATGTGATCTATTCTGGAGAATGTCCCATGTGCACTAGAGAAGAATGTGTGTTCTTTTGCTTTGGGTTGAATGTTCTGAATATATCTGTGATGTCCATCTGGTCCAGTGTGTCATTTAAAGCCTTTATTTCCTTGTTGATCTTTTGCTTAGATGATCTGTCCATTTCAATGAAGGGGTGTTAAAGTCCCATACTATTATTGTATTATTATCAATGTGTTTCTTTGATTTTGTTATTAATTGGTTTATATAATTGGCTGATCCCATGTTAGGGACATAGATATTTAAAATTGTTAGATCTTCTTGTTGGACAGACCATTTAAGTATAATATAATGTCCTTCCTCAACTCTTATTATAGTCTTTGGCTTAAAATCTAATTGATGTAGTATAAGGATTGCCACTCCAGCTTTCTTTTGATGTCCATTAGTATGGTAAATTATTTTCCACCCCCTCACTTTAAATGGAGGTGTCTTTTAGTCTAAAATGAATTTCTTGCAGACAGCATATTGATGGGTCTTGTTTTGTATCCATGCGGATGTCCTATGTCTTTTGATTGGGGCGTTTAGCCCATTTACATTCAGGGCAGCTTTTGAAAGATATGAATTTAGTGCCATTGTATTGTCTGTAAGGTGACTGTGACTGTATATTGTCTCGGTTCCTTTCTGTTCTATTACATTTAGGCTCTCTTTTTGCTTAGAGGACCCCTTTTAATATATCCCGTTGGGTTGGTTTGGTGTTTGCAAATTCTTTTAGTTTCTGTTTGTCCTGGAAGCTTTTTATCTGTTTTTATTTTCAGTGGCAGCTTAGCTGGATATAATATTCTTGGCTGCATATTTTTCTCGTTGAATGCTCTGGGTTACAGACCCCTTGTCCCGAGCTGCTTTCAGGATTTTCTCTTTGTCACTGAGACTTGTAAGTTTTACTATTAGATGATGGGTTATTGACCTATTTTTATTGATTTTGTGGGGGACTCCCTGTGTCTCCTGGATTTTGTTGTTTCTTCCCTTCCCAAAATTAGGGAAATTCTCTGCTATAATTTGCTCCAATATACCTTCTGTCCCCCCTTTTTTCTTCTGGTATCCCAATTATTCTAATATTGTTTTGTCTTATGGTATCACTTCTCTCGAATTCTCCCCTCATGGTCCAGTAATTATTTATCTTCCTTTTTCCTCAGCTTCTTTATTCTCCATCACTTGGTCTTCTATATCGCTAATTCTTTCTTCTGATTTATTTATCTTAGCAGTAAGCACCTCCATTTTTTATTGCATCTCATTAATATCTTTTTTGTTTTCAACTTGGTTAGACTTTAGTTCTTTTCTTTTTCTAGAAAGGGATTCTCTAGTATATTCCATGCTTTTCTCGAGCCCAGCTAGCACCTTGATAATCATCATTCTGAACTCTAGTTTTGACATATTACTAATGCCCCTAGCCATCGGTACTGCCTCTTTTTTTTTTTTTTTTTGTGATAAGTTTTTCTGCCTTGTCATTTTATTCCAATAAGAAGAGATGAATGAGAGAACAAAATACTAAAAGGGTAGCAACAACCCCAGAAAAATATACACTAACCAAATCAGAAGAGACCCAAAATCGGGGAAAGAAGAAAGGGGGAAAATATATCTGTATTTATACCTACACATATATATATGTGTGTATATATAAAATGGTATACAATATGCAGTATTGTATATTATAACATTATATAGTAATGATTTTATAATATAACATAATATATGATACAATATAATACATATATATACATATATATGCATATATATACACACACACATATATATGTATATATATGGGAAAGAATGCGATCAGACTGGAGATTAAACCAAAGCCATGCGCTGGATTTATTGCATATTTTGATCTATTAGAAGAAATTTTATCCCAAAATTTTAAGGGAAAAAAAAGAAACCTAAATGTATATAAAAAATAAGTTTAAATAGAATGAAGGGATAAAATATGAATATAACAATGAAAATGAAAAGGGATTTTCCAAAAGGTATTGATAGGATAAGAAAGACTAAAATATCTTGGGGAAAAATCTATGAATTGTATGTGTTGCTTTAGCCTAGCTCTGGAGCTCCACAGTTCTCATTGATGGGTGAGCTTGGTCTTAGCTGTATGTTCTTGCTGATCTGGGTGAAGGGCCTGTTGCCGTGATTCTCAAATGTCTTTGCCCAAGGCAGAATTGCAGTGCCCTTGCCAGGGATCAAGCTAAGTAATCTGCTCACTTTTGATCTTGGGAGCTTTTGTTCACTGAATGTTTTCCCTAGAGCTTTGGAGGACGGGAATGAAGATGGTGGCCTGGCAATCTCTAGCCCGGAGGAGCCGAGAGCTCGAGGTCCCACTCCTCAATGCTCCCTCAGAGAAAAGCCATTAATCCCTCCCATCTTGTTGGTCTCCGGCCACGCTCTGAGCTCACCCGGCCTGTGACCAAGCGTTTCTATCTCTGGTGCACAGCCCTGTTTGGAGTCTCCAAACCCAGCAGATTCTTGCCACACGCTCCCACGCTGCTCCTACCTGGAGGAGGAAGGTGAGTCTCCCTGGATCTGCTGCTTTTTGGGTCCCTGCCTGAAGAACAGTGGCCTGACTGTGCCTCGGATCAGGGTTTAAGGTAACCCCAAGCTGAGAGTGCACTCCTTGGCCTTATCTCTGCCTCCGGCTTCCCTGCTCTGGTACCTGTGAGGTCTGCCACACTCAGATACCCCTGTTCTTCCTGTGACCCAGTGGGTCCTGAGACCACAGTGTCCCTGCAAGGGCTGCAACTACCACTTAGCCTCTGGAACAACATCCCTCGTGGAGTGGATTTCTATACATCCTGATTTTGTGCTCTGCTGCTCTACCAGTTGCTGGGAGCTGGCCCCTCCCCCCATGGTCTGTCTTCCTGTGTATCACCTCAGTTTCACTTCTCTGCAAGTCCTACCTTCTGGAAACTAGTTGATTTTCTGTTCGTAGAATTGCTGCTATTCTTTGATTTCCTTTTGAGTTTTTAGCTGTTCAGAATGGTTTCATAACTATCTGGCTAAACTCCTGGGACCTGATATTTCGGTCTCCTACTCCACCGCCATCCTGCTCCTCCCCCCATGATTTCTCTTTTTAAATGGTGAATAATATCCCTTATATGTATATTTTCTTTATCCATTCATTTGTTCGTGAACAGTTGGGTTGTTTCCACATCTTGGCTGTTGTGAATAATGCTGCAATGAACATGGGGGTGTAAATATGTCTTCAAATTCTGAATTTCAATTCATTTGGACATATACCCAGAAGTGGGATCATATGGTAGTTCAATTTTTAATTTTTTGAGGTCCCTCCATACTGTTATCCATAGTGGATGCACCATTCTACATTCTTACCAATAGTGTAAAATATTTTCAATTTTTTCACATCCTTGCCAACATATGTTGTTGTTGTTGTTGTTGTTCTTCTTCTTCTTCTTTTCTTCTTCCCCTCCTCCTTTCCCTCCCTCTTCTCCTTCCTTTCCTCCTTCTCCTTCTCTTTCTTTCTTTCTTTCTTTCTTTCTCTCTCTCTCTCTCTCTCTCTATCTCTCTCTCTCTCTCTTCTCCCCCTCCCTCTTCTTCTGATAACAGCCATCCTAAGAAGTGTGTGGTGAAATGTTATTGTGGTATTGATCCTCATTCTTTTGGTGATTAGCAATGTGGAGTGCCTCTTCTTATACATGATGCCATTTTTATTTCTTTGAAAAAATGTTTATTCAACTTCTTTGTCCATTTTTAGTTTATTTGTTTTGGTTTTTTGTTTTGCTATTGAGTTGTAGTAGATTCTTACATATTTAAGATATTAAACTCTTACTAGATAGATGGCTTGAAATTTTTTCACCTATTCTGTTGGTTGCCTTTTCACTTTGTTGATTGTCTCCTTTTGCTGTGAAGAAGCTTTTTAATTTGATGTAGTCACAATTGTATATTTTTTATTTTGTTTCCTGTGCTTTTGGTTTCAAATCCACAAATCATTGCAAAGACCAATGTTAAGAAACTTTCCCCCTATGTTTTTGTCAAGGAGTTTTGCAGTTTCAAATCTTATGTTTGTCTTTAAACCATTTTGAGCTGATTTTTGTATGTGATATAAGAAAGGAGTCACATTTCATTCTTGTGCACGTGAGCATCTAATTTTCTCAGCACTATTTTTTGAAGAGATTGTCCTTTCCCCATTGTGTATTCTTGGCACCGTTATCAAAGATCAGTTGACTGTATATGTGTGAGTTTATTTCTGGGCTCTCTATTTTGTTCCATTGGTCTGTATATCTGTTTTAATCTCAGTATCATACTGTTTTACTTACTGTAGCTTTGTAGTATGTTTTGAAATTATAAGGTGTGATTCTTACAGTATTACAGGCCACTATCCATAATGAAATAGATGAAAAATTTCTCAACAAAATTCTAGCAAACCAAATCCAATAGCACAGTAAAAGGTTCACATGCCATGATCAAATAAGATTTATCCCTGGAAAGTAGGATGGTTCAACATAAGCAAATCAGTGATAGACCACATTAATAGAAAGAAGGGTAAAAATTATATCATCATTTCAACAGATGCAGAAAAAGCATTTGACCAAATTTATTACCTTTTCATGATAAAAAAAGGACTAAAAAATTAGGGATGGTAGTAAAGTACATCAATGTAATAAAGCTATATAAGATAAGCCTACAGCTAACATCACACTTAATGAAAAACTGGAAGCTTTTCTTGTAAGATCAGGAACAAGAGAAGGATTTCTACTCTTGTCAACTCTATTGAACATATTACTGGAAATCCTAGCTAGAGCAATTAGGCAAGAAAAATAAATAAAAGGTATCTAAATCGGAAAAGAAGAACTAAAATTCTTCCTGTATTCAGATGACATCATCTTATATATAGAACACCCCAAAGACTCCACAAAAAACTGTTAGAACTAATAAACAAATGCATCAAAATTGCATAATGTATATTATTAATATATTAAAAACCAACATAAGTTTAGTTGTAGTATTATACACTAAAAACGAACTATCTAAAAAGGAAATTAAGAAGATACTTTCTTTTACAGCAACGGCAAAAGGATAAAATATTTAGAAATAAACTTAACTGAGGAGGTGAAAGACATACATTGAAAAGTATAAAATATTGTGTGAAGAAATTATAGCAGACACAAATAAATGGTAAGACATCTTGTGTTCATGGGTTGGAAGAATTAATATTGTTAAAATGTCTGTACTACTCAAAGCCATCTATAGATTCAATGCAATCTCTATAAAAATTTCAATGGCCTTCTTTACAGAAATAGAAAAACAATCCTAAAATTTATATGGAACCACAAAGGACCCCAAATAGCCAAAGAAATCTTGAGAAAGAACACTAGACTTATATTAAAAAATAATACACCTTGACCAGTAAGACTTTATTCTAGCATTATAAGGATGGTACCAAATTAGGATATATCTAATTAAAAATTTATCACAACTGTAAGTCAGTGGAAAAAATGTATAATTATATGCCAGAAAGATATTTGCTCAAGTTTAACATCCAATCCTGCCAAAATTTTGATTAAAATAGAAGTAGATAATTCATGACATTAGTGGTTTTTAAGCAGGGATAATTTGCCACTCAGGAGCTGTTTAACAATGTCTCAATTCAGTTTTGATTATCATGTATGGGCAGTAGCACTGTTAGTATCTAGTGGGTACAAGTCAGGATGCCATTAAACATCTTACAATGCACAGGACAGCCCCTCCCCCTCAACAAAGAATAACCTAGCTCTGGGGCGCCTGGGTGGCTCAGTGGATTAAAGCCTCTGCCTTCAGCTCAGGTCATGATCCCAGGGTCCTGGGATCGAGCCCCACATCGGGCTCTCTGCTCAGTGGCGAGCCTGCTTCCCCCATCTCACTCTGCCTGCCTCTCTGCCTACTTGTGATCTCTCTCTGTCAAATCTTAAATCTCTCTGTCAAATAAATAAAATCTTAAAAAAAAAAGAATAACCTAGCTCAAAATATCAAGAGTGCCAAGATCGAGAAATCCTTGTTTACATGGATAAAAATAATGTCTGAAAATTACAGCCTATACCATACTTAAAATGGAAAACTTGGAGAAATTCTTGTGATAGTAACAAAACAAAGTCAAATAATTAGGTTATTATAATTAAAGTAATAAAAATAATTGTGACATAAATATTGGAATGGTCAAATAAAATTATTGCTATTTTATGATGATATGAAAAACCCCAAGAACATTTTCTAAAATATTCTTATACCATATAAAGGAGTTCCTTAAGATGTCCAAGTATAAAACAGTATATAGAAATCAATAAATGTTCTATATAATAAACCAGTAATAACAGAGATAAAAGGGAAAGAAAAATACTCTATACAGATAATACAAAATGAAATTATATAAAAGAACCCACACAACTTAAATAGGCTAGACACATATGAAAAAAATAATAATTTTCTGAGGTTTATGTAAAAAGACTTAAATACAGAGATCTCCCCAAATTGATTTATAAATAGTTCTATTCTAGAACAAATTTTAAATTGCATTTCTTGGGAATTTTACAAAATACATCTAAAGTTAATATGGATGAATTAATATGCTAGAGCAACCAATATTTATCTACCTGATAGCAAATTGATTTATAAAGCCACAGTGGACAAAAATGTGATACTGGCTCCAAAACAGTAAGTTAAATAAATGGAGAAAAACAGTGAGTCAAGAAATAAGCCTATTTGTGTTAAAATTTGTGATGTGATTCATGTGATTCAGGTGTCATTTCAAGTCAGAGGGGATACATTAAAGAGTGCACAGAGGAATTCCTATTATTAAAAAAATCTACCAAGATGATATAACAGTTGTGCCCTTAAAAATGTAGCATTGGAAAATATAAAGCAAAAACAAATAGAAGTACAAAGATAAAGTGACAAGTCTGCAATTAAATAAAGTAGGACAAATTTCACACTTTTAAAAGAGGTGATTATTTCAAGTAAACAAAAATAATGACACACAGATTTTAGATGACAGAATGGACACCTAGTACTAATAAACTTACAGGAACCACTCAAACTGATTACTAGATGATAAAGGAAATCTCAGCAAATTATACAAGATAGAGGTCTTATAAGCTTTTTTTTCTGACCAAATGAGAAAATAACAACTAAGGGGGAGATGGAATAATTCTCTATACTCATAAATATAAGAACACTTATAAAAAGTCCTATGTTAATAAGGAAATAAAAAGTGGAAATTACCAACTATTTAGATATAAGCAATGGAGCATTAAGTATTAAAACCTGTGAATTGTGGCCAAAGCAGCCATCAGAGGAAAATTTATGAACTTAAATGCATAAATTAGAAAATGAGGGAAATGGAAATCAAATGGACCAAGCATAATATTCAGAATCCTAAAAAAAGAACAAAAAAAGAAATCAGATCCCTGGAAAGTAGAAGGATATAATAAAGATAAAACCTGACACTAAGAAAATAAATAAGAACAAAAAGCCATTAGTATTGATCAATAAAATCTCCTTCAAATTCTATTAAGAAAAAAGTATAAATAAACAGCATTATGAATGAGATAAGGACATTTAATTATGGATACAGGGAATTAAATTTTATAAGATACTTTATATTAATAACTTTGGAAAAGTAGATGAAATGCATGATTTTATAAAAAAATAAATTACCAACATTAGCTCGAGAAGTCATAGAGAAATCTAAATATGCTAATTTCTATTGAAAAGATTCGAAAGCTAGTTAAAGATATACTCTTTTACAGAGAACATCAAACGCAGAGGATTTTACTGTTTAGTTCTACCATATGTTCAGGAAATAGATAATTCTTATGTTATAAATTGGGAAGATACTCAACTAATTCTATAAACTTAGCGTATTTTTGATATTAAAATCCTAGCAGAAGTCAATGTATTTAAAAAATTCTTTTATGATAAACCGGCATCCACCTCCCAATATTCCTGTATGTGAGAAGTGGAAGTAAACTTCCATTATCAAGGTAAAGATCTTTTCTGCATATCTATAGCAGTGGTGAAATCATCAGAAATATTTCTGTTCAAAACATAAGAAAAACATTTCCATATTCAATATTGTATTGGAGGTCCTAGCCAATGCTATATAATAAGAAAAAAATTTAAAAACATGTGAATATTGGAAGGGAAGAGATAGTATTTTTTTTGTTTGTTTTGTTTTGGTTTTGGTTTTTGGTTTTTTTGCAGTCAAGTTCCATAGGAAGTACAAGATAATCAGTTGAGAAACTATTAGCACTAATAAGAAAGTACTATGAAGTGGCCTAATATAAAATAAACACGTAAAAACCAATTGCTTTTCTACACTGGTATAACAGAGTAATAGAAAAAAATTACCCAATTCTCATAGCAATGAAAACTATAGAACTATAAAATATAGAAATAAACAGCAGATTTTTAAAGTGAATAATAGAACAGAATAAATAGAAATATGTATATTATTTTTTGGGGTGAGAATGCTTAATATTGTAAAGGCATATATTGTCCCCAAATTAATCTATATAAATTCAATGCCCAACATTTTTATGGAACTTGTCAATTACAAAATTCATTTGAAAGACTAAGTGTGTGAGAGAAGCCAAGATAATACAGAAAAAAACATAATAGGTGTACTTGCCTTATTAAATATCAAGACACACTGTAAAGCTATACTAATTAAAATGTAATGAGATCTGTGGCTCAGTCAGTTAAGTGTCTGCCTTCAGCTCAGGTCACCATCCCAGGGTCCTGGGGTTGAGCCCCATGTTGGGCTCTCTGCTCAGTGGGGAGTGTGCTTCCTCCTCTCTCTTTGTCCTTCCCCTGCTTGTACCTTCTCTTGCTCTTTCTCAAATAAATAAAGTGTTTTAAAAACATGCAATGAGATCAGTGCCAAAGATTTAACTAGAACAGTGGAATTAAGAGTCCAGCAACAGATCCCTGTATATATGGGTATTCATTTGTGGAAAAATTTGCATTTTATAACAGTGAGGGGAAAGACAGACTATTTGATCAATTGTGTGGAAAAAATTAGATACTACTTGGAAAAAATAAAATTATATACTTAACATTACCTTACTCACTGAAATAAATTCCAGATATATTAAAGAGCTAAAAGTTATACAAAAACAAAATGTAGACATGTACTGAAGTGAAAAAAAAAAGCACATAATATATGAAGAAAAATATTGCAAGTTCATACAGATAAATTAAAGGCTCTTACATGATAAAAGACACCATAAACAAATGAAAAAAAGAGTATGCTGGTGGAAAATATTTGCAACATTTGTAACAGACAAAGGATTAACATCCTAAATGAATGTAGAAATTTACAAATCAATAAGGAAAAAACCACTAAACCAAAAGGAAAAATATAAAAAGTACAAATAGAAAATTCACAGAAGGGGAACTGAAATGGAGAGTATAAAATGTACTCGTAATGAGTACTAGTAATGAGGGACATCCAAAATGATACACCAGGAGATATTATTTTTTACCCATTATATTGAAAAAAGGACTGATACTATCAACTGTGGTTAATATGAGAGCCAGATATTCTCATGCTTTGCTTGAGTATAAATTAGTCCAGATATTTTGAAGGGCAATTTGGTAATATCTGTTGACATTAAAAATGCACAGACCACATGACCAAGAAAAACAAAAAGAAATTCATAAAAATGTCTAGGGAATTGTATTTAAGATGTTCATTGCAATCTTGTCAATGATGAAAGGCTGGAAACAACCAAAATATACATTGACAGAAGAGTTAAATGAACTGTGATTAAATTATACTGTATGACAGTTTTTAAAAACTTGAGGTCGATTTATATGGATTAATTAATATGGAAAGACAACCAGGATATATTGATGTTTCGAAAAAAATAGGTTGCAGCTTAATATGTATTATATGATAGGAATCCCCCAAACCCTTTTTAAAAGAAATTAATGCTGTGAATTTTTTTGCTGATGTGCATATAGGTACATTGTGAGACAGCCTGGTCTCAGGCTTCTGTTTTTTGTTTTTGTTTTGGTGAAGTGGTAAGCTGGAGATAGCTGTTGGGCATATGTTGTAGGCTATGGAGATGATTATATAAATTAATACACATGAAGCACAGAGCACTGCCTGGCATGTGGCAAGCACTCATGAGTGTTAACTATTTTTATTATGGAAAAAACTCTGGATTTCTACACATCAAACTGATAGTAACAGTTTTCTTCTGATGAGAGAATGCAGCTGGAGATTGAATGAATGTCTGGTCAAGGGAAATTTTTACTTTGTCTGGATTGTTTGATTTTTACTGTAAGGATGTATTACAATATTTTTTTGTGGAATTAAATGGAAATCAGTGGGGGAAAGTAGAAATGGTATTGGGACAATCATTTAATCCTTTGAAAAAATAAAGGTAGAGCCTTCCCATAAAACTCTCAGGTAGTCTCAGGTATATTAAAGATTCCCTTGCAAAAATGAAACCACAAAAGGATAGGAACAAAGGCAAATGCTAATGTAATAGTGAGGACAGCCTTTTAAACCTGACACCAAAAGCAGGGAACATAAGGGAAAAGACAGTTGTATTAGATGGCATAAAAATAGAAACTTTATAACATCACAAATGAAATTAAAAATTAAAGAAGTTGTGAAAATAATTTAAAATATACATACCAAATGATAATGCTATCCTTTATTAGTAGCTTTTACACACTAATAAGAAATAGAAAAATGATCAAGGAGAATAGACACACAGTTACCAAAGTTAGAAATGTAAATGGACAATAAATACATGTAAAGATTGCTTAACCCTCATAGTAATAAAAAATAGGCAAAAATTAAAAAAATACTATCAGCGCTCAAGGAAATTTGACAAAGATAGTTTCACTCAGTAAGACAGTTTTAAAATGAACATAAAATGTCTTAATGTGTATATTCTTTGACCCAGTGAGGCATTTCCTAGCAATTAGTCAGGTGAGATCAGCATGAGCACATAGATACATGTACAATGGTGTTCATTCTGGTATGATTTAAATTAGTAAAAAATTAAAAGTTCCTTAAACACTAATAATACATTGTTCAATAAATCACAATGCATGTAAAATATGGAATATTACTCAACTATTAAAAATAATGATACTGAGGGGTGCCTGGGTGGCAAGGTCTGTTGAGTGTGGGACTCTAGGTTTCGGCTCCAGTTGTGATCTCAGGGTCACAAGATGAGCCGCTCATTGGGCTCCATGTGGAGTCTGCTTGGGATTCTCTCTCCCTCTCCCTCTGCCCCGCCTGCTTGTGCGCTCTCTCTCTCTCTCAAATAAATGAATAAATAAATCTTTAAAAAATATGCTGTTGAAGACTATCTACTGGTATAGAAATATGAGTGTGTAGGTTTGGGGGGTAAAAAAACCCCAAGAAACCTCTCTGCATGTAAATACATAGAAAGCTAACCATATGTCTCTGTCTTTTTTTTTTAATTTTATTTTTAATTTTTTTTATTTTTAAAGATTTTATTTCTTTATTTGAGAGAGAGGCAGTGAGAGAGCATGAGTGAGGAGAAGGTCAGAGGGAGAAGCAGACTCCCCGCGGAGCTGGGAGCCCCATGCGGGACTCGATCCCGGGTCTCCGGGATCATGACCTGAGCCGAAGGCAGTCGTCCAACCAACTGAGCCACCCAGGCGTCCCTCTGTCTTTATCTCTATCTTATATAGATATATATGAGTAAATGCAACTATTAGTAATGAATTGTGGTGTTAAAATGTATTATCTCTGGGCAATGATGACATTTTTCATTCTCACTGTGCATTACATGATTTATTTTTGTTAGTTAAATATCATACCAATACATGAATACATTCTTGTAAAATTGAACATGTTAACAGATGAACTGATGGCCCTCAGACCAACCTCTCACTCCTCCCCTATGCCCTTCCTACAGGGATTCAGTTTTTTTCACTGTGGTGCGTGTCCCTCTAGAACTTTTCCTACCTAAACATGTAGACGCTTGTATTTCCTTCACTTGTTTAGCAGTGAAAACACCTTTTAAAAATTTATTCGTATTTGTTCTGAAAATCTTAATTACATTTTTTTTTGGTGTCTAGAATGAACTGAGATCTTCTCCTTACTACTTACTTCCCTACTCCTTTTCTTACTGTTTCCTTCCACCTTCAGCATTGTTATCAATTGAGATTTTTAAAAAAGATTTTAAAGTTTATTTTAGAGAGACAGAGAGATAGAGAAGGGCAGGGGGACAAAGGGAGAGGGACAGAGAGTCTTAAGTAGACTCATGCTGAGTGTGCCTGAGGTGGGGATTGATCTCACCACCCTGAGATTACCATCTGAACCAAAACCAAGAGTCCGCCATTTAACCAAGTGCACTACTCAGGTACCCCATCAATTGAAATTTTATTCCTAGTTTGTCATCTAATTTTCTTTCAATTATCTAGACTCAACTATAAATTTCACTCATTTCTTTTTTTAAAAATTTATTTGTCAGAGAGGGAGAGAGAGCGAGGGATCACAGGCAGACAGAGTGGCAGGCAGAGGCAGAGGGAGAAGCAGGCTCCCCGCCGAGCAAGGAGCCCGATGTGGGACTTGATTCCAGGATGCTGGGATCATGACCCGAGCCGAAGGCAGCTGCTCAACCAACTGAGCCACCCAGGCATCCCAATTTCACTCATTTCTTTGAGCACAATTGTTGACTTCCAAAAGTCTTGGATTCTTTTATTGTTTTATTTTTTTAAATTATTTTATTTATCTTATTTTCACCATTCCAAAATTCATTGTTTATGCACCATACCCAGTGCTCCATGCATATATGCCCTCTTTAATACCCACCACCAGGCTCACCCCAGCCCCCACCTTGCTGCAGTGCATCTTCATATAATTCTTCCAGGAAAGATTTGTGTGTGATAAACTTTGAATCATTGAATGACTTAGAACAGTTTTTATTTTGCCTGAATTCTTGCCCGCTATTTTGGCTGGGTATAGGAATGTAAACTCAAGGGGTGCCTGGGTGGCACAGTAGGTTAAGTATCTGACTCTTGATTTTGTTTTGGGTCATGGTCTCAGAGTGATGAGATCGAGCCCCACATACAACTCTGTGCTTAGTGAGGAGTCTGCTTGTCCCTCTCACTCCCTCACTGTCCCTTCCCCACTCTTTCTCTTAAATAAATAAAATCTTTTAACAAATGTAAATCCAAGAGGAGAAGGGAGTTGAGGGAAATTGGAAGGGGAGGTGAACCATGAGAGATTATGGACTCTGAAAAACAACCTGAGGGGTTTTGAAGGGGCGGGGGGTGGGAGGTTAGGGGAGCCTCGTGGTGGGTATTAGGGAGGGCACATATTGCATGGAGCACTGGGTGTGGTGCAAAAACAATGAATACTGTTAAGCTGAAAAGAAATTAAAAAAATGTAAATCCAATATAATTTTCTCTTAGAAGTTTGACAATACTGCTTGTTCAGTATTCTGAGTTGCTGAAAAGAAGTCAGGTGCCAGTGAGATCTTTGATCTTTTGCCGTTAACATTCTTTTTTTCTGGAGGTTTTTAGAGTTCTGTCTTTTACTTGATTCTCTGAATTTCACAAAATCTGTAATTTTAATTACAATTTTTTCCTTTTATTTTGCTGAGTAGTTATGGATCCTTTCACTCTAAATACTCAGTGTTTTTCTTCAGGTCTTGGACATTTTCATATATTATTTCTCTCATTTTTTTTCTTCCATTTGATTCTCTGCTTCCTCTGCAGAATTAAATAGATTTTAGAACTTTTGGATCTACCTTACAAGTTTCTTTCTCTCATTTGCTTCTGTCCTTTCTTGTCATTTTTGCCTGTGTTTTATTCTGAGAATCAGTAGTCTAGTGCACCCATGTGTTCTCCAAGTGTCTATTCTCTATTTAACCCATTTCTAAGTTTTTTTCTTTTAAATTTTAACTGTCATATTTTTCTCTGAATCTTGTTTTTTTTTTAGACTTAATATTTTTAGTTTATTTTTTTTTATTTCTTTTCAGCGTAACAGAGTTCATAGTTTTACACCACACCCAGTGCTCCATGCAATGCGTGCCCTCCACAATACCCACCACCAGGCTCCCCCAACCTCCCACCCCCCGCCCCTTCAAAACCCTCAGGTTGTTTTTCAGAGTCCATAGTCTCTCATGGTTCATCTCCCCCCCAATTTCCCTCAACT